>RJWJ010011962.1:26213-43340 GCA_004363605.1 Indri indri
GTATGGGAAGCACCAAGGAGCATGAGACAGTGCCTGTGCCTGTACCTGTGCTGTGACTGCTGGTCCCCTGAGGCCAGGTTGGGCTAATGCAGTGGAGCACACCTGCATCCTCAGCAGGATCTGCGAGGAATTAGTATTGAAACTGCTTCAGCTCTCTGAGATCATCAGCTCTGGGTGTGTATGTCCTTCTTTTTACTGCATTAGTTGCAAATAAAATTAAATGCTTTCCAGCAGAAGGAACAACCCCCTCAAAAAAGAAGAAGCAGAAAGAAGTAGGTCCTGCTACACCTGCACCCACCACAAGCAAGGCTCTCACATCTGAAGGAGCAGAGATGACTCCTGAACCTCAGGTAAGATTGAGGAAGGGGAACACGTTTCAAGTCCCAAAGAGGAAACTCTGCTGAGCTCTTCCACTCAAGCTCTCCATCAGACAGTGATGGTTTCATGAGTTTCCCATCTGGTTTCAGATTCAGCAAATTGCCTAGTAACTGATCATCTTCTTTATTGCAAGGTAATAAGGGAAAAACTTGAGTATACACAATGTAAATATATATAACCTAAATATATCATCACTCACAGTAGAGAGGAGAGGTAATTTGAGAACCAGATAAGAAAATGCTTTGCTTGTGCTCAAAAAACCTTAGTTTTTCTACTTTCAAGTCAGCACGTCCCTCACAGAGGAAATTAGAGAAATGAAATGATTTACATAACTTCCTCCTCTTCCTTAGTTTAAAGAAACCATGTATTACTGACCAGAGATGGACAGAATTGCCTCAAGTTTCCATGAAACACATTGATAGGCATAATAAGACAATTTCTCAGGAATGAAAATATGCTCTACTTCATTTGATATTGAAAGGGAATAACAGGAATATCAAACCACTTTCAGAAAAGAAAAAACACAGCCACAGGAAAGGATGGGACCAAAAGGAGTAAGGTGTCGGAGGAGCAGACTCAGCCTCCCTGTCCTGCAGGAGCCGGCACGTCCACAGCCATGGGCCATCCCCCACCTCCTCAGACGTCATCAGCTCCATCCAATGCTTCCCCAACTCAGGTACCCTCCTCCTGGTCCCCCTTTCTTCAATTTCCTCTATTAAAAATACAGAAATCTTATCTCAACTTCTACTTAAAAATTACATAAGTAGCAAGTTAATCAAATGTATATATTGACAATTCACTACATTTTAAGCTTTTGCTTCCACGAGGATATTGATGAACCTGACATTATCTTTGAGTGCAGAATATTTTTTGTCCTGAGTTGTCTGGGGGGAGGGAGGAGAGTGAGGTGTAGGTCCATAACGACACGGGGGGATGCAACAGTCAGGTCACTGTCCACTGCTCCAGCATCTTTCTCACTTCCTCTCTATGCTCACTAATCTGTTTAAATTTCTCTGACTAACATCATGCTCCTTTCAACTTCAGGATTTTCACATTGTACTTTACTTTCACCTGGAGAGCTCTTACCTGGCCAACCCTACTCTACTTCTTTATCCCAACATTGATATCTTGTCCTCAGGAAATGCTCACTTAGACCCCAGTGACCTAGGTGAAAACTTCATAGTGCTCTCTGTGGTAGAAACTTCCTTCTTTCTCTGCTACTATTTATGACAGCTGAAATGAAGAGATGTTTATCTTTCCTGCCTTACTCTTGAGTTCCAAGATTAAGACTCCATTGTCTATGGATCAGTGTATCCCAGAGCCTAGATCAGTGTCTGCCTCATAGGAAGCTCTCAGTAAATACATTTACTCAATGAAAAAGTGAAAACTAAGTCCAAAGATATGAATCAAAACAGCTAATGAGAGAACAAACAAGGATCATTTGACCCAAGAGAAGTAATTTGTATTGCGAGGCCCAAAGTTTCAGACACAAAAGGAAGTGATGGAATACCGAGTGGAGCTGAGGAGTTTAGAAAAATGTAGGCTGAAGGACCACCATATACCATGATGTGGAAATGAAAGGAAATGACTGAGATTTAGAATTTCATGTTTCTGAGAATACTTATGAAGTTGTCTTCTTGTCACACTGGAAAGGCCAGACTTTGCTATATGCACACATCAGGGAGTGTCTAATAACTAATTGAAACTCCAATGAGCTTTATTCCAAAACTGAGTGATTTACATTTCTCTAATACACAATGAAATGGATAGAGTCTGATTGGCCACAAGTGATGAAATGAAAACATCAGCCATAGCTGGAACATGCTCAAGTCTTTCCTTTTTTAATAACTTTTATTTATTATTAGTTTTTAATTTTGTATTTTAAAATATTAAAGGGGTACAAATGTTTTTGTTAACTGGATAGCTTTTGTAATGCTTCACTCGTGGCTATAAGTGTGCCCATCACCCGAATAGTGTTTATTGTACCTGTTAGGTAGGATTTTACCCCTCTTCCCTTTTTCTCCTCCCCCTCCTCTGCTTGATTTGCACAGAATTTTACTTTCCTCTGTGCACATGTGTGCTCATTGGTTAGTCTCAATTCAATAGTGAGTATATGTGGTGTTTGTTTTTCCATTCTTGAGATACTTCACTTAGGATGATGGTCTCTAGTTCCATCCAAATTGTTGGATAAGTAATTAAGTCATCATTTTACTGCTGAGGAGTACTCATAATATACATATACTACATTTTGTTAATCTACCCATCATGGGCACTTGTGTTGATTCCACATCTTTGCAATTGTGAATTGTGCTGCAATAAACATTCAAGTATAGGTAGGTGTCTTTTTGATAAACTGACTTCTTTTCCTTTGGGTAGATACCCAGTAGTGAGATTGCTGGATCAAATGGTAGGTCTACTTTTAGTTCTCTGAGAAATCTCCATACTGTTTTCCATAGAGGTTATACTAATTTGTTGGCCCACCAACAGTGCATGAACATTCCTTTCTCTCTGTATCCACACTAGCATCTGTTGTTTTTGGACTTTTTAATAAAAGCCATTCTAACAGGGGGATGGTGATACCTCATTATGGTTTTAATTTGCATTTTCCTGATGATTAGTGACGTTTAGCATTTTTTCATATGTTTGGGGGTCATTTATCTATCTTCTTTTGAAAAGAACTTCATAACTTTTGTCTACTTTTTAATGGGGTTGTTTGTTTTTTTCTTGCTTATTTGCTTGAGTTCTTTGTAGATTTTGGATAATAGCCCTTTATTGGATGTATAGTGTACGAATATTTTCTCCCATTCTGTAGGTTGTCTATTCACTCTGTTGATTATTACCTTAGGTGTGAAGAAGCTTTTCAGTTTAATCAAATCCCATTTATTTATTTTTGTTGTAATTGCCATTGTGGTCTTAGTCGTAAATTTTTTGCCTAGATCAATATTTAGTAGTTTTTTTCTGTATTTTCTTCTAGAATTCTTATTATTTCATGCCTTACATTTAAGTATTTTATCCATTGAATTAATTTTTGTGAGTGGTGAGAGGTAGGGGTCCTGTTTCATTCTTCTGCATGTGGTTATCCAATTTTCTCAGCACCATTTATTGAATAGGGCTTCTTTTCACCAGTGTGTATTGCTTTGTCGAAGATCAGCTGGCAGTAGGTGGATGGTTTTATATCTTGATTCTCTGTTCTATTCCGTTGTTCTATGTCTCTATTTTTGTATCAATACCATGCTGTTTTGGTAACCATAGCAATGTAGTATAGTTTGAAGTCTTATAATGTGATGTCTCCAGATTTGTTCTTTCTGCTAAAAATTTCTTTGGCTATTTGGGCTCTTTTCAGGTTCCAAATGAAGTGTAAATTTATTATTTACTGATCTGAAGAATATGACATTGGTATTTTGATGGGGATTGCATTGAATCTGTAAAACACTTTGGGTAGTATAGACATTTTAACAATGTTGATTGTACCAATCCATGAGCATGATATGTTTTTCCATTTGTTTGTGTCCTCTGAGATTTGTTTCCTTAATGTTTCATAGTTCTCTTTGTAGAGATCTTTCGCCTCAAAGGTTAAGTGTATTCCTAGGCATTTTATATTCTTTCTAGCTATTGTGAATTGTATTTAGTCTTTGATTTTATTTTCAGCTTGACCATTATTGGTATATAGAAATGCTACTGATTTATGTACACTGATTTTGTAACCAGAGACTTCACTGAATTTATTTACCAAATCCAGGATCCTGTTGTTCTAGTATTTGGGGTTCTCTGGATACAAGATCATATCATCAACAAAAAGCAATGCTGTGACCTCCTCTTTCCCAATTTGCATCCCCTTTATTTCTTTCTCTTTCCTGATTTCTCTGGCTAAGACATCCAGCACTACGTTGGCTAGAAGTGGTGACAGTGGGCACACTTGTCTCATTTCGGTTCTTAAGGGGAATGTTTTTAAATTTTCCCCATTCAGTATGATGCTGGCTGTGGGTCTTTCAAATAGTGTGTTTAAAATACTGAGATATATTTCTTCTATGCTTAGTTTGTAGAGGGTTTTTATCCTGAAAAGGTGCCGGATTTTGTACAATGCTTTTTCTGCATCTGTTGAGATGAACATATGGTCTTTGTTTTTGCTTCTGTTTGTGTGGTGAATCACATTTATTGATTTACTAATATTGAACCATCCTCGCATCCCTGGGCTCACTCCCACTTGGTCCTGGTAGATTATTTTTTTCATGTGCTGTTGAATTCACTTTGCTAGTATTTATGAAGGATTTTTGCATCTATATTCATAAGGGATATTGGTCTTTAGTTTTCTTTTTTGTTGTGTTCTTTTCTGGCTTTGGTATCAAGGTGGTACTGGCTTTATAGAATGAGTTGGGGATAATTCTCTCCTCCTTGGAGTTATACAATAACTTCTGTACTGTCAGTAGGTCTTCTCTGTCATTTCTTTCTCATAACAGATTTTTTCTTAATACAAGATTATTTCAGAAAAAGAGTACTGAAGTCAGAAAACCTGGCAATCAAACACAAACTACTTGAATTTAAATTACTAGAAATCACACAATCCCACATAATTATTACAGCATAATATTATGCTATGTTTTTATATAACCTCTCAGATTTTCACTATGCAAGTACGTACACAATTTTCTAAAAATTGTTTCATACAATATATTGTCTTACTATGTTTCTCTAAGTAGTTGTGCAATTTCCTTCATGTATGACCTGTATTCATGTGACTCCTTATAAGTCTGCATGTTACTGTTACTATTAATAGTCTCAGGTATGAGTCTGCTGTTACTCATTAACTTGCATTGGGGAAAGGACTTTCCCATGTTAGGCTGAACTGGTCAAGTTCATGAGAAATCACATCCAATCAAGTCCAGTCATCCACAGGTGATCACTGTGTATAGTATCCCAGGCCAGAGCACCCCATAGCCTGCTGGATTTTAGATGAGCCCCACCCATGCCTCTCATAATTTTTCTTATTTACTAAACCACCTCCCTTCATTTAAAGTGTTCTGCTGCAATGTTAGAGACCAGAATGTTATAAAGAAAGGATATTAAAGACAAATCATCCTGATCCTAAAGTTTCTGATAGTGAGCTACCTCCTAGAGCCCAACATTGAGAAATGCTATGGTGGTGGAAATGCCACTCTCCAGAGCATCTCTATCCTGATCCTACTGCATTAGAGCCATATGTGTTCTCACCTGCTCTCAGAGTGCTGCACTAGGTAGAGGACCTACATGAGTTATATTCTGAAAATTTCCCTGTCTACACTGGTGATAACTGAAACCTATCCATGTGTGTGGTTTCTGGTGGGCACCATTTTCCATTTTTAGTGCTATTTAATTATATATGTCTATAGTTATGCTGTTACATTGTATGCTAATAAGTGTAAGATTATAATTTATTTTGTCCTAAAATTTCTTTAAAAGGACTTCATGGCAATGCTCTCAGAATCCACTGCTCTGATGTTCCTCCTATGCTTTACTTCTTAAGGATTATTCTTTCACAAGATGTTCTCCTGCTTTTCACACATGCAGTCTCCCCTGTGACATCCTCTGACTATGACACCAGTTCAGGATATGCTCTGCTGCCTTGTTCAGCGACCCTCCATCCTGGCCACAGCTCTAAACGTCTGTAAATGTTGTTGGGCTCTAGGTTATGACTGAGGTCACTGAGTAGTGGTTCTGTGTTTCCCACTAAAAAATTTTCCTTTGTTCTCCTGTGCCATCATACACAGCAGCCAAAACCACCGGCCAACTCTCAGGTCACCCGTAGAAAAACTGTTCTCCGAAAGGGCCCGATGGTGGTGATGGTACTGAATGCAGCAGATCCATTTGCATATGAGTCCTCAGA
This sequence comes from Indri indri, assembly GCA_004363605.1. Taxonomy (NCBI): domain Eukaryota; kingdom Metazoa; phylum Chordata; class Mammalia; order Primates; family Indriidae; genus Indri; species Indri indri. The sequence continues at coordinate 32,452 of RJWJ010011962.1, forward strand.
AAAGGAGACAAAAGCAATGTTTCATGCTACAGTGGCTACTGAGAAAAAGTTCTTTCATATGAAGGTTTTCAACATCAACTTGAAGAAAAAATTCACCAGAAAGAGAAATATTATTGTATCAGATTATTTGGAAAATGACCACCTCTTAGAGGTGAATGAAGCCTCTTCTGTATCTGAAGCTGGTCCCGACCAAAAGATTGAGGTTCCAAACAACATCAAAAGAAGAGCAAAGGAAACTCTTCCGATTGATATTATTAAAAAGCAAGCTTCTGGAACTATTGTGTATGGATCATTTATGCTACATAAGGTAAGTCCTCACAATTCTTTTGTTTCATATCTCCACCAATACCCAAAATTAAAAGTCTTTTGTGGTGCTAAATGAAGTTTTGCCTATTTACTGAACATTAGAACCCAGGACTCACTCAAGACTAATGGTAAGTGAATAATGTCTTTTCTTAGGATAAGACTGGGAATTAGGAAACCTATTAATATTCTTCCCATGTTTTTCTTCCCAAAATGTTACCCTGCACCTTTTTGGGAAAATGTTCACTGAGAAACCTTGAGACTTCATCAGCTATTACTATGTATTCTAAGCCACGACGATTAAGGACATTATGGGGACTAGATCCATATACACATACTACTTAAGTTATATTTCTGATTATTACCTCAACTGTAGCAATAATCACTCTATTTTTATTTTGGATGAAGTATTGTCCTTTGAGGTTTGAGTTCTGGTTTTTACAAGTAATCAATTGACTGATCATGCCTGGAAAACAAAGGCACTCAACAAGTTAGGATGGTGTTCTAACCAAATGACACTCATTCATCAAAACGGTATTGAACAACTGAGAAGCATGAATTTAATTGATACTTAGAAAATCAAGTAATCTAAACTCATCACTTAGATATGTCAGTAAAACAAAAAAAAAGAGCACAGAGTAGTTTTCCTGATACTCCTGGGTCCAAATTCCTGAAACTTATTACCACAGGACCTTCAAACCCAAGAAATCATCTATACTTTACTATTGATTCACTTAATTTCTCATATGATCACGAGTTCACAACATATTATATTTGTTTTCTAGAGCAACCCCTTATCTTACCTACATTATTTTCTGTCCACACTCTTATAGTGATCATTATTATTAACACAATTCTAGAATTGATGATTAATACTTTTGGTGAGCAAGAAATGGAATGTTGAGCTCAAGAACCTGAGCACAAGATGTGGAGCAGATATTGGAGTGACCCAATAAATGGCGAAGGTAGAAAAAGTAATTAGGGAGATACTAGAAGCTTGCTTTTTATTACAGATCCCTCATAACCTACTGAATGAATAGTTGTAACACATGACCATCCTTTTTGCATAGGGGCAGAGGACAAAAGAGCTTACCTAGGATTTCAGATTCCTGTGTATACAGGTGCTTTTGGAATCATAGCTGTCCTAGAGGTGAAAGCAGTAGAAATCAGGAAGAGAACTCATTGTTATAGAACTAGAAATACCTAGGACATGAAAGACTTGGAAAGGATAAGGAAGGACTGGCTGAGAAAACCTGCACTATGGCACATATATGTTTGTACAGTACTAGAACTTGAGGCCTGCAACTTGTTTTATACTGTCACAAGGGACTTTCTCTTATGTATGGTAGTGATTAACTGTGTTCTTAGGAATTGGACATTAATTTTCTGTTGCAGAAAATAGTAAATAAGAACAACACAATCTATGAAATCCAGGATAATACAGGAAACATGGAAGTAGTGGGGAAACGAAAATGTCATGATATTCCCTGTGAGGAAGGAGATAAACTTCAACTCTTCTGCTTTCGACTGAGAAAAAAGAAACAAACATCAAAACTGATTTCTGAAATACATAGTTTCATCCAGGTGAGAATTAGATAGACAAATATTATTTTTCCGAAGTGCAAATGACATTTATTATAGGCTTCAACAGAATTTGAAACTTGTGCTAAATACTAAAGTATTTAAAGACATTAGGAGGGTGGGGTACTAATTTCACACAGTGGTCGGAGCACGGGATTGGGAATAGGATAGACTTGGTCTACATCTGGCTTATTTGTTGCATGATATTAGGGAAGAAGCTTACTTGTTCGTCATCAGATGATTTGATAATTAATGAGATTATGGAGGTATATTTCTTATGTCAGTGCCTTGTATATTATGATAAATCAATATGCAGTAGGTACTATTGTTCTTAGTGAGGTAAAGACAGACATTGGAAGGACTTCTAGGCAAAGAAAATGTCACATTCAAAAACTCAAAATTGTAAAACACCGTGTGAGTTATGTACAACTGTGGTATACATTGAAAGGTATGAGAAAATGGTGGTAGAGAGGAAAAAAAACAAACAAACAGCTTTTACTGAGGAACATTTTGCCATAAAGACAGAAATGGATTCTTCATCGTAAAGAAAAATCAGTAAGTAAATATTGGATGACTTTATGCAGAAGAATGCCTGATCATTTTATATGTTAGCAAAAAATATTTTGGCAATTTCCTGCAGCAATACATTAGAGACAGGCTATGTTTGGAGATAACTAACATCTATTAGAACCTATTAAAGGATGATATTCTCAGAAATGGAAAGATGCCGTGCTGCTTCTAATATTGAAAGCCATTAAACAGAAAAATGAATACTTTCAGGTAAAGAAAAAAACAAACCAGAGAAACTATGACTCCAAGACATTGAAACTATCCAAGGAGCAGAGCGAGGCTCCAAAACATTCAGAGGCCAGCACAATCCTGACTCAGAGCCATCCCCAGACTCCTCAGATGCCTCCAGCAGCCCCACCCAGCACTTTCTTACTTAAGGTACGTTCCTTCTGTCTCCCAACCATAAATACAGGGACCATCAGAATGTTGAAAGAGCTTCTCCTCTCATCCCTAGCTGTGTATAATCTCTGTATGTAATTAGATCACTAATACATTTATCGAATACATACACTGAGATCTTACCAGGTCATAGTCCTTTGCTGTTTAAAAGGTGTGCATTTATGAAATGATTGCTGCCTCGAGAGGGTTACTCTCTCCTGTTGGTGCAGCTATGAAGAAGGGGAGGGGAATAGGTCAGACAAAGGTAGATGAAGACTAGAGTGTATTCAGACTCTGCATTCCAGTTTCTTTCACCCTTTTTCCTTTGCTTACAGGTAATACCTCTTAATTTATTTCTAACTTCCCAAATTCCTTCCTACATTACGAATCTTCACATGAGCTATTTCCTTGTTGGGTATCTATTCCCTTCATCTCATCATTGGCACAACTTTCCTCAAATTTCAGGTGCCAAGTAAAGTTTTTCCTCTGGCGAGTTCTCCCTGTGACAGGACTACCAGATCTGATGAGCCCTCCCATGCTTTCCTTTCACAGGTCCTCTTGTCAACAAGGATAAACTACTCATTTCACAGATGTGAATAGAGAGGCTTGTTTTAAAAGGTGGCTCTCATACTACCTTCATCTGGGGTTTCCCTTAATAGAGTCAGCACAGTGCAGGAAATGTCTGTGGACAAGGGCAAACCTACATATCCCAGCATGGAACATGGAACAGCAATGACAGTAATTATATTTCTACTTTTTAAGCATCTACTAGGTGCTTGTTCTAAACTATGTGCTCCTTCTGTACATTCTCTCATCATTCTTAACAATAGTCAGGAGGATGCTATTCTCTGTCCCCATGTATATGAAATAATGTTGAGATGCACAGAGGTTAAAAATCTTCCCAATTTCTCAAAATTAGCATTAGAGTCAGGATTCATATCCAGTCCTATTGAAATATAAAACTTCAAAAATTAATGATTATATATGGCTCTAGATTGGGAGTTTAGGTATACCAATGCCGGTAATTTATTCATCTAAATTTCAGAATTGAAAGTGTCATGTTTTGAGTTTGTTTGCACTGCCCAGTCTCTGTAAGCCTTTTCCCAAGGAATGAGGTGCTCAGATGTTGTTCTAAGAAGGAAGCCACTCTCCAGAAGTAGAATCCTCCCATCCTCCTCTCAAATGAAAAGTGTATTTTATTTATCAGATAACTTGATACCAGAAGTAGTAAAAATTAGATTCATTACCCTAATATTAATGAATGGCAAACATGGTAAAGTTTAATGAAAGTAAAAGTAGCAAATCATATAATTAAAGATCTACTTCCTTGACCTTGGAAAAGGTATAAAAATCCACTGACAGGAAATGTCCAGATGGATTCTTGAATATTTATTACTATTGTTGATAACCCTGAAAGATTCTGGTTGACATATGCAGACTACAAAGCAGCAGAATTCTGCATCTGGAATTGTGCATTTGAAAGAGTCCTTCTAGCCTGGCGATGATCAAAACACATAAAGCAAAGTAGTTCTGGGTGTCCTGAAGCCAGAACAGCAGATGACAGAAACCCATGCATGTATTTCCTTGATGAGAAGGGCTTAGTATTAATAAATAAACACCCATCAGTGCAACCAACTTTTTTTGAGACTTTCTTCTTAATATTTGGATAAATTTATCTACCAAAACATGACCCAAAGAACTGTGCTTGGCTAAGTCAGCTTAAACCAGCTTTCAGCACAGGGAGAGGCTATATTCCATGAAATCTGTGGTTTGTGGTTGAGATGATTTCTCACTCTGACTACTATGAAGAGTGATTTGATTTTTTTTCCCTCAATTTTTGTCTTATTTGGTCACTAAAGTGAGTGGAAATGAGTAAAATTGAGATTCTTTTTTCATTCTCATCTATTTTGGGAGTCACTTTACGACAGCATTACCTTTACCCTCTGCCTCTACATACCTCTTACTAGGAGATATACCTTTTCTTATTGAGTTAGTCCTCATTAAAGAAAAAAATCCCTCCTTCCCCATTCATAAAATGATGAAGATAATAAAATTGATTCCTTAAGTCTTTTCCATTTCTTCCATTCTACCATTTCAGCTATCATTGTCTAGTTTTTCCCCAATTCTACCCACTTAATATATTCCTTGAGGATCAACATTGAGCCTGGGATGGCTCTCACCAGACAGTGACCCTCTATTCCCTGTCTTAAATGTGTCTGTGTGTACATTCTAATTAGAAACCAAGACAGAAGCCTATACCTAAAGAAGCTTCCACAGAAGAAGGCCACCAGAGTGGACCCACAGAAGTAATGGTGCTGAGAGCAACAGAACCATTTGTATATGAATTCAAAGAGGAGAAAAAGATGTTTCATGCCACAGTGGCTACTGAAAGTGAATTCTTCCGAGTAAAAGTTTTCAACATCAATCTAAAAGAGAAGTTCACTCCAAAGAAGATCATTACCATATCAGATTATTTGGGCCGCAATGGGTTTCTGGAGGTATACCCTTTCTCATCTGTGTCTGATGTGGGCGCTGACCGAAAGATGGAAATCTCAAGCAGGCTGATTAAAAATGCCAATGCAACTCCTAAGATCAATCATCTCTGTTCACAAACTAAAGAAAAATTTGTGAATGGGGTGTTTATGGTACACAAGGTAAGCTCACACCATTGTTTTACAAAATTTCTTTTGCAACCCCAAATTTTAATAAGTCTTAATTTGTCAACTGGAGTTTGGTCAACTTACTGAACACAGGAAATCAAGGCAGCCCCCTGCACAGAGGTAGTTGGGTGGAATCTTTCCTCTTCAGGATATGGGATACGTAGCCTCTTAACATTCCTTTTCTCAAGGTATCACCATGCAAGTTCTTTCGAAAGAGATTCACCAGGAAACCTTGGCATTTTATCAGCCATCATGATCCATTCACAGCCACCCTGCTCCAGGACAGTGCAGAGTTTATATCAACACACATATCCTTAGAATTTTGTTTCTTTGAGTTCTTCCCATATGTATCAATGACAACTTAACTTAAATGTGAATGAAAGAGTCTCCCTACCACAACTGCATCCTGGCTATGACAACCAGAGTAAGAAATCAAATAGATGACTCTGCTTTAAAATGCAGCTATGTCCAACAGTTAGCTAGGATTCTGATCATGTGGACTCCAAAGTGCTCTCACCTCTTCCCATTCATTCATTCGTCAGAAGATTGTTGAGCAATTGACTTCTGCTTTAAATAATAAGAGAAGACTAGAGAAGTCACATAGTTTAATCCCTCATTTTATAAATAGGGATGATAAAATGCAAAGAAGTTTGCTGAATTCTTAGACTTACAATGTATCTTTTAGTCTCAATACATCATATAAATATTATGCTTAGCTCACCTAACTTCTTTTTTGAAGTATTGTTTCCTACTCCAGTATGTATGTCTCCTGGAGTGTTTTGCTTTCACCCATGCTGTTTTCTGTACACTCTGTTTAAATGACTGTACATAGATGTGTGGTTCTAGAAATAATGAATAAAGTAAGAGCAATAGAAATCAGAACAATGAGACTAGATTATCTAGATTCAAAATTTGGGCAGATTGGTGAAGAGTGACTCAATGGAGGAGATAGAAGAAAGAATTACATACTGAGATAACAATCTAGTTAATGAGGATTTGCTACAGTGTTCCCCAGACTCACAATGAGGCATGAATGGCCTTTCTTCTCTGTCCTTGAGCAGGTATCGAAGAAACTTACTAAGGTAATCAGATTCCTCTGTATCCAAGCTCCCTAAAAGTCCTCAGCTATGCTGATGTGAAAGCAGGAAAAATTAAGAAAGTTTTTCTAAAAAATTCCAGTAGATAAAGACCTTAAGCAAGGAAGGCTCAAGAGAGGATTCAAAAGGCAGAATTCACTGACCAAGTATATTAAGCTATTTGGTACCTGTGATTCTAGACCTACAGCTCTAGTTACCTTGGCAGACACAAAAGTTTCCATCAACATCCTGTATTTCTCATAGACGTGAAAATGTAGTTTTCAGAAGATGGGTGTTTTCTTTTGCAGAAAAATGTGAGGGATAAATGCACTTATTATGAAATACAAGATAATACAGGGAAGATGGAAGTAGTGGTGTATGGACGACTGACCAAAGTCAACTGTGAGGAAGGTGATAAACTTAAACTCATCTGCTTTGAACTGGCATGCACAAGTGAGGATAACTGGCAGCTGAGATCCGTAATTCACAGTTACATCAAGGTGAGAGCATGGGAACATCATTCTTCCAAAGTGTCAAATTATTTTGTTTATAGACTAGACTGCTACTATTACACAGAGAGTCCAGCAGGTAGAAAAAGAACTAAAAAGAACTATGCCTTGCACTTTGGTGTGTAAAAACTTTCTTTCCATTATTTTTTTTGAAAGAAGGATAGTTTTAGTCATAGCAAAGAAAGAAAATTCAGATAGACTCTCAAAGGATATGATACCTAGGCTAAATAATAAAGAACGGTTTGATTTTATCCAAACAGGGAGATAATTTAATAAGAATTTGGGTTTGATTAAGGCACATTTGTTTCAAATCCTGGCTCTGTGATTTTCTAGTTGTCTCAAAGCCTAAACACTAGGAACTTTAGGTTCATCATCTCTAAAAATGGGAGAAACATTCTCTACCATAGAGGGTCGTCAACACAGCTCCTAACAGACCTTAATTACCAAGGATGTACCTGAGTAAATCAGAACACAGAGGTACCTGCCTTTAGTGAGATACATATGCTGGTCTACAACAGATAGAGGTGGTTGGATCTACACAACAAAGTCCAAGCACTCTGTCACACGGACAGACACATTCATGTGGAATTCTTGGAACACTAATAAAGACTAATACTGGAATGCAAACAGTTCAAAACAAAAGCTGACATATTTAGGCATGCAGACATATGCTCTCAGATCACTTTAGTTCAGGGGACCATTAGTCGAACTTTTCAAACCTTCCTTGACAGCAATTGCACCAGGAATATCTTTTGTACCCTCCTCCCACCTTTCTGCCCAATAAGAACCTTCCCCTCAACTCTTGGCATTGGGTACACCAGCTCCTTCCTCTCTCCTGTTGTTCCCTGACATCTCCTGCTCTTCCACTTGTGCTCATGCTGAGTAGTAGCGAGTATCTCATTTCATGGCTTCAACCAAGAGGAGGGGAGGCATGACTGAAAGGACAAGAATTCAGCAAAGGAGATAGGTGAGAGTGAGAAAAGAGTCCTTTAGAAGAGAATGAGGAAGAGATGTGGCCCATGGAGTGGAGGCAGTGTGAGTGAAGGGAGAAATGTATGACCATCGGCCTTTCAACCGGTTTATCTTTATCTCTTTCTTCTTCAAGGTCATCAAGGCCAGGAAAAGCAATAAACAAACACTCAATCCTGATTCAGATATGGAAACTTCACTAGAGTCCTCCTTCTAAAAACCTGGATGCCATTAATAATGATGTTTATGGAGATAAGATCCAAGTGCAAAAAAAAAAAAATATGTACAGATACCTGGTGGAAATACAACACAATATTTACACCAGCTATTAATTCTAGGGTATGAATGTTAGGGGTGCTTTTATATGTTTTATTGTTTTCTAAAAGCCATATTTTGCATTTATAACTTTTATAATTTAAAAAAATAAACATCATCTCATTTTCTAAAGGAACACTTCAACAGGAGTCTCTTTAATCTATTCGTGAGTTGCTTAAAACAAAGAGTTTGTGGCTTGCAGACGACGGTGGGGCACAAAGGCCTCAGACAATGTTTGGACTTATACTTTGGGTACGATCTTACAGGATCAGGCCCTGGTCACGAATGAACCAGCTGTGTCCTGCCCGCAGAAACCAGGCTGAGGGGCAGGTAGGGGTGAAACCCAGCCTGTGCTCTAATTGCCAAGCCCCATGTCCTGGGGAGCAGTTGCTCTGGCCTAAAGATAAGATATCTAGAGGTGGATATCTTTTCAGAATTGGATTCCTGGGGAGAGCATATTGGGTAGTTTGTTTGCTAAATCAGGTACCTTCTGGTGATTCGCAAAAAGGCACTAGAATATGTTACAATTTCTGGGCCTATCTGATGTGAAATATCTGGTTTCGATCATTTCCACAAGTGCCAACAGCTCCTCATTGGCTTTCCAACAATAGTTCCTGATTCTTATATTCCACATATATGGATCTATCAGAAAGTTACCCCAGGCAGACCTGCATTACATAAACACTGAAGATATATATATATATATATTTTTAGAGTAGAATAGCAAAAAGTAGATATCTAAAACCAAAATGTAGTTAAATTTATTGATCACATATTTGGTAGCTAGTATTTTGCAATTATTTTATGTCACGTAATCTTCATATTAGCCCTAGAAAGTTGATAGTTTTCCTTCTTACTCTCCCCATAATATGTGAAAAACAAGGAACAGAAAGGCACAATCACTTTCCTAATGACACTGAGATGGTAAATTACAGAGCTTGATTTAGGTTTGAGTGAGTGTGTCAGGGGAGGGGTATGGGGATGGGGGGAGGCTGTGAGGGAGAGAATGGGGAAGTCTACTCTTGTGAAGGTCCAAGGCTATTGATGCCCACATAAGGAAAAGAGGCATTAAAGTTAAATACCTGTAAGTGGAATATCTGGGTCAGAGAATATGAACAAAATTGTTAGTAATATTGCCAAATTAATATTCCAATGAATACTTCTGAGGACATTTTTTCTTAATTAATTATATCATTGTCACACTCACAAACTCTGGATATTATTAACCTAATGGACAAGAAATATTCATTGCTTTAAAATCCCTGATCTTTTTAAGGGGGGGCTTTTTAAAGAATTTCATCTTTCTTATTTATTATAAAAGCAATAGGTTCTTACTACAGAGAAATAAATAAACAACCAACAGCATATTAAAAATATCCATAATTCTGTCTTCCAACTGGATGCATATTTTTCATGTTTAATATGGTATAATATGCATATGGTAAGATTTACTCTTATTAATGGAAATTTCTGTGAGTTTTTACAAATGCATACAATCATGCAACCACCACCAAAATCAAGATATAGAATAGATTCATCATAATAAAAATTTCCTGCTTCATGCTATTTTGTTGTCAAGTCTTTCTCCAACTCCAAGCTCCTGGCAAGCACTGATCTAGTCTTTACTTACATTTTTGCCTTTACCAGAATGTCATAAAATAAAATTAAAATATATGTAGAATCTTGAGTCCGGTTTTTTTCACTTAGTATCTACTACATTTAAGATTCATCCACGTAGTGCCCATCAGTTCATAAGCAAATTAATAAAATGTGGTATATGTATACCATAAAGTACTACTCAGCCATAAAAAAATGAATTAATACCTTTTGTAACAATCTGGATGGAACTGGAGACCATTCTCCTAAGTGAAGTATTGCAAAAATGGAAAAATAAACACCACATGTACTCTCTGTTAAATTGGAACTAACCGATCAGCACTCATGTGCACAGATTGAAGTAAAACTGAACGAAAATCAAGCAGGTGGGAGGGGGGAGGAGGGAATGGGTAAAATCATACCCAGTGGGTACAATGTACACTATCCAGGTGATGTGCACACTTATAACTTTGACTCAAGCAGTACAAAAACAATCCATGTAAACAAAACATGTGTACCCCTGTAGTATTCCAAAATAAAAAATAAATAAATAATATATTATTCTGAGGGGAAAAATATTCATCCATGTAGTTGTGTGTATCAGTAGTTTATTCCTTTTTATTGCTGAGTAGAGTTCAAGTGTGTGGATCTACCAAAGTTTGTTTATCAACTCTTCAGCTGAGGGACAATTGGGTTATTTAATTACATATAATTACATTACATGATTAAGAAGAAAACTTTCGTAAGCATTCGCATACAGAATTTTGTGTGAATAACATTATCATTTCAAGTGGATAAAAAAATTTAGAGCAAGATCACGGGTCATATGGTAACTGTATGTTTAAACTTATAAGATTTGCCAAACTGTTTTCTAAAGTGACTGTAAGATTTTCCATTCCCACCAGCAATGAGAGTTTCAGTTACTCTGCATC
>RJWJ010011963.1:0-43125 GCA_004363605.1 Indri indri
TTTTTTTTTTTTTTTTTTTTTTTTTTTACATATATTGAAGTTGTAAACATTCACATCATTAAATCTTTCCTTTTAAATTTTCTTCCTTTTCTTTAAAGCTAGAAACTAACACATAGAATTAAGGGAAATAATTTCAGAGTTGTTTTCCGGAAAAATACCTTATACTGTAAGCTATAAAAGAGCTTTTAATATGGGTTTTATGTATTTTGTATATCACTGTAAGTCTTGTTCTAGTAACCATGCACATAGTAGGCACTGAGTAACTAACTGTTGATGGTATAAGTTAATCCAATGAGTTATCATTGACGTGACTTTTCTAATAACCTTGGCACCTCTTTGTATACTCGATATGCTTTCATTTTCTGAGAATTAGTGAACTAATAGGAGTGCCCTTTTTTTTTATGCTTCCATGCAAGTTTTCTACTCCTTTTTGCACCACCAGGTAGTATATCTTATGTACCTGGTAAAAGTTTTTTTCCTGGAAATGGTATTTGAAGGAGAGTTAACGTAGAACTTGTTGTAAAATCCCCATTTCCCTTTGTTTTAACATAAGTAGGATTGTCTTTCTTCAAATCCTGTTAGTTTGCTAGTGCTTTTTCAAATTAATTTTCTAGAATTTGAATAATAGGTGATTAAAATGAGCTAATTTGATTATGCATAGATCTGTATAGTTTCCCAAATTTATTGCTATTTATAATTTCTTCTACAAATAACAGGCGAGATTGCCTTTCTTTGATTTGGGTGTCGAAAGCTTATACTAATTTTAGAGTATATATATCGGGACTATCAAAAAAACATATCTCTAGGATATCAGAAAATACTCTAATTGGAATTTACATGGACAGTAAGAGAACTATAGGAATAGGGATCCTGCCTTTACTTATTTTTTTGAAAATAGCTTTCTTGAGATATAATTCATATACCATATAACCTACCCATTTACAGTGTCCAAATCAATGGTTTTAGTATATTCACAGATGTGTGCAACCATTACTACAGTCAATTTTAGAGCATTTTAACCACCTCAAATAGAAACCCTGTACCCTTTAGTTATTATCCCTCCCCCTGCAAAAACAAAACCCTGTCCCTCCAGTCCTAAGCAACCGCTAATCTGCTTTCTGTCTCTATATTTACTATTTTGAACATATTTGATAAATTGAATCATATGTGTTTTTTTGTGTGTGTGTGACTGGCTTATTTCAGTTAGCATAATGTTTTCAAGTTTCGTCATAGCATAAATCATACTTCATTCCTTTATATGGTTGAATAACAGTCCATTTAATGAGTGTCTTGGTCCATTTGTATTGCTATAAAGGAATACCTGAGTCTGGGTAATTCATAAAAAAAAAAAAGGTTTGGCTCGTGGTTCTGCAGGCTGTACAAGAAGAAGCAGGGCGCCAACATCTGTTTCTGATTAGGGCCTCAGGAAGCTTCCACTTGTGGCAGAAGGCAGAAGGGAGCTGGTGTGTGCAAATCACATGGTCAGAGAGGAAGTGAGAGAGTGAGAGCGCAGGAGAGCTTGCTCCTGTTTGTGTTGTGGGTGTGTGAGCAGCAGGTGGAGGGAGGTGCCAGACTCTTTAACAACCAGCTCTTGGGGAACGCTTGCACAAACTAGTAGAACAAGAATTAGTTAAAATTAATTCTTGTAGAGGAGGGATACGTTTACATAATTAAATGTAAGTTTTCAAAAATCGAGTGGCTTCTTAAGTAGTATATTAGAAGTTTTGTTTGGATGACCCTAGCCAAGTCAGAAAAAATTGGTGGCATAGTTGATTCTGTTAATGATTTTTCCCTGTCAGTAATAGGGATTAGAGCAATAGAATTACTTACTGTTTTTCTGACAAGCACATGAGGAACTGCTGAAAGTTTGTTATCTCTTGGTCTTCTTTTACCATCTGTAGTTGAAAAGTATGCCATTTTTTTAATTTGGGTATTTTAAATGGTATCAGCTTTTTCTGTTAAATCCTAAGTTTTAGATTTTTTATATTCTTTCTAAAAAGTTAGATCCACAAAGAAGCTTTGTGATTTTTGTGTAAATTGTGGAGACTAGGGCCTAAGAGGATAAATTGCTATAAAATAAATGGCTTGATTTTAACTACCTAAATATTTTAACCTCCAAAATGAGATTTTTGCCTTTTTAAAATTTGTTTTTGAACAAAATTTCCCCCTCCTTTGTTTTCTAAAGAAACTGCTATATAATCCTTTTATAAAATACCTAGCTACATGTGGAATGAGTCACTTTGAAAGTCAAGTATTGTTTTTGCTATACGTATGATGAAGTAGATAGTGCATCATTTCATTGTAACAGTAAAAAATACACGGAACAATTTTTAAAATTAAAGTGTAAGTGTCCTGCATTTTAGTAATATGTAATAAACTATTCCCATGGTATTTGGAATAGACTTAAATATAGAACAACTGTTTCCAGACATTGGACAAAAGGCTGTACATTATTGTAAAATCCAAGAGACAAGGGGAACAAATAAGTCGAGCCTTATGATTACTCTGCCTCTCTGCCTGGAAGCCTGTTCCGAACTGTGGTGTCTGGGAATCCCAGACAAAGCAAAGTAATCTTATTGATTGGAGGAGGCAGATTGGAGTTTGGAGAGGGTGAGGCAGTTGGAGGTTGAGGATAGAGTTCTGGAAAGGAAGGAGAAATGTAGAAAAAGATCTCCAGCAATCTATATAAGCCCCCTTGAGTCTTTGATGAATAGATATACTGTGTAAGGTAGAAACTCTGCAAGATGAGGCAAAGAGCCTCTGAGGAGCTGTGAGCTGAAAGGCTCCCATAGCTCACAGAGGGCTGGGAGGCATTTGAGTACCAGTTGGTCCAAGTGGAGAGTCTTTGTTGAATTGATCATTTGGGACATTATCAGCAAAGATTTGGAAAATTCATAGCTTTGCGGTGGGACTAAACTATTCCTAAGACTTCTCTGGAATTAATCTTAAGTAAGTTTGAAAACAAGTCTTGAAAGGATAAAAAGGAATTGGAAATAATTTAACAGCCTATAGAAAAACAAAGCCTAATCCTTTTTAAAGGAAGACAGCAAATCCAGATAACAACATAAATTCATAATGTCCTACATCCAGTCAAAAATTACTAGACATGCTGACTGGTTTAGTCTCATTCTGTGTTCTTGGTTCTTGGCACGCTCATCGCCAAAGAATGACCAGACATGCCAAAGTAAGGCAAACATTAGATGAGATTTATTGAGGGGAAGCAAGATAGGATTATAGAGCAAGAGCAAGATGTAGGTTTACAGAACAAAAACATACACTCCAGATGACGACTGGACCCCTTGTTGTAGCAGAAAAAAGAGAGTTTGGTTATGGCCTGGGTCTTGCGTTATGCTGTCCAGATAGGGATCTCCCCGTGGTTCAGATGTCACCATGGAACCACTTTGGACAATTGGGAGTTGCATGACCCGAGTCTTACTACGCATGTGTGTGGTTCTAGGTTACTTTCTGGACTCTATCTTACCTATGCTGCTTGGCCCGCGGGCTAGAGAATCCTCTGCATTCTTTTGCAGTTGATGTGCGCAAGTCTGATTGGCAGATTTGTAGGGTGTTCTCTCCTACCCCAGGTATGGCAGTTACTCAGGACAGGATTAAGGTGGGGCAGGGCCAAGATGGCCTGGGGCCCACCCCTGTCCGTCTTCCCAGGTGGGGCAGTTGCACCAAGGCAAGACACCCACTTTCATCCCTAGGAGATCTGGAATCCCTTGCTATCTACCTAACAGTGCCAATAAGTGGGAAGATATGACCTATTTTAACCAGGAGAAAAATCAGTAACAATTCCAGAAATGTAGAAAATGATGGAAATAGCGGATAGAGTTGTTAATTATAATTATGCTCAAGTATTTCAAGGAAAATATGAATAGTGGAGAAAAATAAAAGATATAAAAAAGATCCAAATGGCACTTCTGAAGATAAAAATTACAATATCTGAAATGACAAATACACTGAATAAGATATCAACAGAGTAGATGCTACAGAAAAAAAAATTTAGTGAACTTGTGGGCATAGCAGTAAAACTATGCCAAATGTAATACAGAGAGAACAGACTAGAAAAAATATATCAGAGCATCAGTGACCTGTGGGATAACATCAGCAGTTAGCATGTATAATTGAGTTCTAGAAAGTGGAGAGAGAACTGAAAAAAAAAAAAATACTTTAAATAATAGCTGTATATGCTTCAAATTTGATAAACACTATAAAACCGTGAATTCAGAAAGCTCAATGAGCCCCAAGCAGGATAAACACAAATGCAACCTGTCCCTGGGAAAAAAATCACTGCTTAAATCTCTTGTTCTTTTCATAGTTTTTACCATTGTTGCCAGTCTTATAAATAACTTTGTTCTTAAAATGTTTTTTTCTTCTTCTTTCACACCTCTGATATTGTATTATGCAAAAAAGTCTTCCTTTCTCTCTTTCACCAAATTGGTTTCTTCTGTATTTGCTTAAAATCTTTTTCTTTCAGGCTGGGCACGGTGGCTAACGCCTATAATCCTAGCACTCTGGAAGGCTGAGGTGGGAGGATTGCTTGTGGTCAGGAGTTCAAGACCAGCCTGAGCAAGAGTGAGACCCCATCTTTACAAAAAAAAATAGAAAAGTCAGCTGGATGTGGTGGTGTGTGCCTGTAGTCTCAGCTACTTGGGAGGCTGAGGCAGGAGGCTCACTTGAGCCTGGGCAACAGAACAAGACTCTGTCTCAAAAAAAAAAAAAAAAAATCTTTCAAAAGGCATTTTTAATGCATTTAGTCATAGCCTTGATTATGAACCACTTAAGGACCTTTCTGATTGTTCTTAAGTTAACCATGTTACTAAATTGTTAGTTTAACTGACCATTTTTATAAAATATGTGGAGGACAGTGTCATTCCAAACTTAAAACAACTGTGTCATAAAAGATTGAAAATCATTTTGTTTGGTGAACTTCTTGACATACATACGATTTTTAAAAGTCAGTTTTGTGTAAATCCTGTGTATGTGGGTGGGTAAGTAGGGGATGTCTCTGTTTTTGACTAGTGTGGCAGCCACCTTGTAGCTTGAGCATTGGTTTTGAGTTAGTTATGCATCTGACACCTTTATCTTTTGAGTGTCTAATACGTTTCAGGATGAGATATTTTGAAAAGAGAACCTTGCTAAATGTGTGATAAATATTATTTAGGTCCAGTGCCTTTTAACCCTTTTTGGGTCATGGACTGCATTTAAGAATCTAATGAAAACTATGGACTCTATTCAGAAAAATGCATACATGCACATAAAAAAAATTTACTTGCAGTTTCAGGGGATTCATGGTTTCCATGTTTGAGATATAAAGTAATACAGCTTTGATACTTAACTATTTTATTTACATTCTTTATATTTTGTACATGGTGCATTTAATATAGTGAGACATTTCTGACACTATATGTGGTGTTTATATGGAATACATGGGGACTTTAGATGTTAACTTGCCATTTTTAAGGATTTCATAATTCCTAACTAAAGGCATTGTTCCTCTCAAGTGAACAATTCGTTTTCCTCTGTTGGCTACCAGCAGGTGATTTGGTCTTGCTTGTTGGAATAGTATAGACAGAATACCTATTTAGGCAGACTTTAAATAGTTGAGAAACCTTGTGTGGGAAAAAAATCAAAATGGTGTTAGAAACTCGTGTGTATCTGTATGCCTGTGTGTGAGTGAGAGGTTATGGTAAATGCTTTGAAGGGAAAGATAGGTTAACTCGCGTCCCTCTCCTATTGACTGATCATCAGTGGTCACACATTTCTACGAGGATAAAAGGCATAGCATAGTCTGCCCACTGCCTGCTACTTTGGGTGCTCTGGTTCCCTCTGTGTCCACCCTCCCAGGTCATGATGACATTCTTTCACTTTCTCAAATGAGCCATGCTCTCTTCTGTCTCAGATCCTTTGCACATGCTGTTCCTTCTGTCTTAGCACTTACCCCTCTCCTGTGGGCAATGCCTTTGGAGCTTTTACATCTCATTTGAAATGTTCCTTCAGAGAAGCCTTCTTTGTTATCATTCTACTGATTCTCCACGTTAGGTCCTGTCTGCTGGTATGCTTTGTTCTAGCACCCTGTTCCCTGTAATCTTCCTTTGTAGCATAATTCATAACTATACTTTAAATATTCTTGTGTGTATAATTCTATGCTAAATATCTAGTTCTCTCTATAGACTGAAAACTCCACAAGGGCAAGGGTGTTGATTCTCTTGTTCAGTAATGCATTTTTTCCTCAACTCCTAGCATAATTTGACACACAGGCACACACAGTGAGGTATGAAGCAATTAATGTGTATTTTCAACTGTAAATAAATAAATCAAATTATTAGAATAAAGGACCCAAGGAACAAAAAACCAAAAGCGAATAAAAGAAAATAATGTGCATTAAAAAATTTATACCTTCTTCTATCTCATCTTTAAACAAAATTCTATTCTCAATGGAAAAAAAATTGTTAATTCAAAATTAATGTTCTCTAGTTTAAGAAGTCTCTTTTCCTGTCCCTCTAAGGGATAGTTTTATACTATTTAAATGTAAATATACACAGGCTTACATGAAATGGGCTGAGACACTGCCTGATCTGATGAGTACTCTGTGTTAGAGGTGCTATAAATTGGTGTTCCCGGAGGCAGAGTATAATTCTTACACTTGGAAGGGAAGGTAAGTAGCTATCTGAAGGAGAGATGATTGGAGTTAGACTTTTTATTCAACATGCAGGAATCAGTAGACCAGGCAAAAGCCTCAATTTTTCTGTTAAATTGTAGCCAAGCTAGGTTTCCCCAGGCCTGATTTAGACTTAGTATTTTATCCAGGCTAACACCTGTATTTATAGGTGAAGAAATTTAGACTTAGAGTTACCCACTCACCAAAGATGACCAAAGCTTACAAAGATGTAAGGCCTGGAGCTTATGAGAAAACCAGCTGTCTGAACTGCTAGTCTGTCTTTTATTCCTATCCCCCATGCTATTTCTCCAGCTGGTGGGGACCTCGTCCCACAGGAGGAGTAATCATATCTGCTCCTGAGGGCCAAACTGTCACATTGAGCTAGCAGTGAGTGCTCCAGAGAAGATGGGGGTGGCTTGGGCCTTGCAGTTCCATCAGGATTCCATTTCTGGCCCAGGTGCTTTCAAGCTGAGCAGCGGAGTTAACCTCAGCAACCTGTATCCCTGTTCTGTGTTCTGTGACCTAGGAATTGTGCCAGTACCTGTAGGGATCCTTGGGAAGGTTCAGTGCGATAGTGTTTGCAAAGTACTCGGATATCTAGTATGTAACACAGCACCTCTTATAATCAACAAGAATTGGCCTCCTGGGCAAAGGATCCTTCCCTAAAGTGGCCCTGTAAGGTTCTGCTAAAGGTTAAATGAGATTATGTGTGATATTTAGCATAGCGCCTGGCAGATGATCAGTGCTCAGTATCTAATGATAGCAATTAAACTGTTAAAATGAAAATTGTTTATTACCGAATAACAAATTATAGGGTTGATTAAAATTGTAAAGAAATATAAATTAAATTATATTTCTGTTTAATCTTATTTTATTAAGTTAATGTTATTTTATTAAGTTAATGGTTTTGACCATTGACTTAATTTTGAATCTTCATTCATCTGTCTCTTTCAGCTTTTTATCAAAAGGGAATGATGCAGTGTTTCTTACTCTTCCATCATGTGTGTGACATACTCATGATTTTTGCTATGCCCTTGTACTACCTATCCTATTATTTCCTTACTCTAAATTCAGTCTCTTTTAAAGAAGTCACGTTTATTTTAAAAGGAAATTTTATTATGACGGTAAATATGGAAAACCTAAATAACTTTGTCATAAATAGAAAATAACTGTAATAATAAATGACTTACGCTATACATGTGCCTCCTGAAGTCTTTTGTATACCACATTATGAAAAACACTGCACATGTGGTCTTCCATCATGCTGACCTAGAGCCATTATTAATGAGCATTTTTAGGTTATGCTTCTGCATCCCGCTCCTGGGTAAGAAATGGTAACTTTTCCGTAAGGATTTAGGAGTAGAATTTGCCATTTAAATGGGAACAAAATGCACTGTTTGTGACAGTTGCTGAGACTCTTATGGCACTGGACCATAGATCAGAAATTTCCATAATGATTGTTAAAATAAGTATTTCCCAGCCCTATTCCATGTTTTCTGAGTAGAATTTCTAGTGGAAGACACTGAACTCTGCATTTGTAACAGGAAGATCGGGAATTCCGATGCACATGCCGGTGTTGGAGTCAACGTTTTAAATGGCGTTTTCTCAACCTGCCGTTTAGAACTTGTTTACAGCCATAATTATCAGTGTTTTTATAAAGAATTGCTTAATTTTATAATTAATTTTACATTTTTATTTAGTTTTGGCTCTTAGTCTTTTATACCTGGACAGCACGTTTATTCAGCATTGTCATCAGACTGTTCCATATAGTGTGGTATAATTAATTTTTAAATGAAGTTTTAATTTTAGAATCGTTTCAGATTAGAGACAGTTGCAAAAATAGTACAGGGAATTCCCCTGTGCCCAGTTTCCCCTTTTGTTAAATCTTACATTACCGTGTACATTTATCACAACTAATGCCACTGTGATATTAGTGTCATTATTATTAACTAAACTTGGTACTTTATTCCTATTTCATTTGTTTTCCCCAGATGTTCTTTTTCTGTTCCCAGATCCTTCTTGGAGGATTCCGCATTAGTCATGCCTCCTTAGGCTCCTCTTGGCTGTTACAATTTCTCAGACTTTGTTTTTGATGACTTTGACAGTTTTAAGGAGTAGCGGTTAGGTATTTTGCAGAATGTCCCTCAATTTGGGTTTTTATCATGGTTTGACAGGTTGCGGGTTTTTGGGAGGAAGACCACAGAGATGAAGTGCCCTTGTCATCATGTCATATCAGGGGCATGTGCTGTCAACCTGATTGACCACTGATGATGCTGACCTTTAGCACCTGGCTAATGTAGTGTTTGTCAGGTTTCTCCATTGTAAAGTTGCTTTTCTCTCCACCTTTCTATACTCTTTGGAAGTAAGTCACTAAAAGTGCAGCCGATACTTAAGGGGTGGAGAGTTAAGTTCTACCTCCTTGAGAGGTAAGTGTCTACATAAATTACTTGGATTTTTTTTTTCTGTACAAGAGAGTTATCTCTTCTCCCATTTATTTATTCATTCAGTAATTATTTATATGTACTCATGGATTCATGGTTGTAATCCAGTACTACCTCATTTATTTTGTTAATCAAATTGTTCAGTTTTGGCCAAACGGGAGCTCTTTAAGCCAGCCCCATGTCCCTTTAATATACCCTATTGTTTTGTTTTTTAAATACTTTCTCAGTTGCTAGTACTGCAAGATGCTCAAGCTCATGTTGCCCCAGTCCCAGAATTGGTCATTTCTCCAGAATTCTCTTTTATTGGAGAATGGGATTGGAAACCGAGATCTGGTCCCCAGATAAATGAGCTCTTTCGTGGTAATGCCAAAGCAGCGGTGAGAGATTTTCGTGTCCAAATGGTCCTACTTTGCTTTTCCCACTCTTCTTTCCATTTTCCTTCACTGAAAACTCTGGGAGGAAATATCTCATATGCTTATATTTCCTTGGTCTATCTTCCCAGCAGTTGGAGTTCATGTTTTGGATGTCTGATGTCTGTCATAGGGCATATTTACAGTTAACTCTAATTTTATAATCCAAATTTTAAGAAAAGGTAACTAGAGCTAAGGAGATCTAGGTAGCTCATCTGTTTCCTACAGAAAATGGCTCTTTAGTCACTTGATTTCTAAGAATACTAGGAAAGATAATTCATGACATAAAATGTTTTTTTCAAAAATTCTATTTAGAGCAAGAAGTTTTTTTTAATGTTCTTATTTGCAGAAAAAAGGTAGGTGGAAGGAGATCATAATTCATTCTTTCTGCTACCTTTTCAGGTTTACACATTTTCCTTGTTTCTCTTTAAACTCTTTAATGTTTTGTCTTTGGCATAAGCCCCTTTGTTTGTTTTTCCTCCTGGCTTTGACATATTTTTTTATCTTCCAAATTTCCTTGCCTCACCCCATAGTTCTCTTTTAAGCCTAAAACAACCATTTGAATGAATCATCACTTTTATTTTATGTTTCTTTCCTTTGAATATTACTTGGTTGGCATTTCATTGTAAAATGTGTCCACAGTGACACTGATGCAATGATTATTTTCCCTTCTTGTGTTTCAGGGACATGCTCCCACCGGTGTGCCCCGCTGCACTGCCCCTGTGCAGTCGGGCGAATCTGAGAAGGCTTCTCATGCAGTTTTGGTTTTCTTCTTGCTAATCTGTACACACATGGTGTGGTAGTCTTTCTCAAAACTTTGAATGAAGATACATACAGATGTTTATGTGTATACACTCATTTTTTTGGAGGTATTATTAATCTGGTAAAAGATAAAGCACACCTGAAAAATACCTTATTCTTTGTCCCGTTTTTAAGTAGTCAACTATTTGCAGCAAAATTGCTAAAATAACAGAAATAATTACATTTGTCTTTTCATGTATAACATGACTTATAAGTGTCTAAATGCCCAAAGGTTCTCTTTTTCTATTTTTTTGTTCTAGTGTTTTCGAAGTCTTTGTAGTTAAGCAGAAGTGAAAGATTAGTATGAAGTCTTTAAAGCATTTTATTATATTGTGTTTTTATGGTTTTTTAAGAGTTTATTTGCTGAAAGCCTTCATCTGAAAATATTTTTACACAGCTTGTAATTATTTTTCTTTCTAATGTTGAGTAAAGTTTCTCTAAATGGGGTGCTATGTCTTTTTATGTATATTTGTTTTCTATCTTTATGCATTCTTTTTTGTTATGCTTAGTTCAGGACTGATAAGGTATACTTTGTATAGATCTATGAGTGGAACAAAAATATTTATACTAGAAGATAAAAGTCAGGCCTCATTCACTCGTCTACCTTTCCAAACCCATTTCTGGTCATTTCTTCTATAAAACATACCAAATCATGTTCACAGCATCACGAATGCTTATGGCCGATAGACACTCTGTAGAATGCCTGTGATTTTCTTTTCCCACCAATTGAACTCTATGTACTTATCAAGAATTCCTGGTTTATTCCCAAATCTATTAAGATCTGTTTTACTTTTTAATTATAATTGCATAATTTAGTAGCCTATTATACAAATCTATAAAACGTGAGTACACAAGAGAATTGTATTTTGTACATAATTCGGAATGCTTTGCAAAGGCTCTGTATAGGTGAGTCACATGTGAAGAAATTGCCATCAAATTAGTTATAGGAGGCTGGGCATGGTGGCTTATGCCTGTAATCCTAGCACTGTGGGAGGCGGAGGCAGGAGGATTGCTTGAGGTCAGGAGTTAGAGTCCAACCTGAGCAAGAGCGAGACCCCGCCTCTACCAGAAATAGAAAAATTAGCTGGGCACGGGGGCAACGCCTGTAGTCCCAGCTGCTGGGGAGGCTGACACAGGAGAATTGCGTGAGCCCAGGAGTTTGAGCTATGATGATGCGACTGCACTCTAGCCTGGGTGACATAGCATGAGAGTGAGACTCTGTCTCAAAAAAAAAAAAAAAAAAAATTGGAAAGAACTGTTAAAGTTGAGGAAGAGAAAATCATGAACATCCAGAAAAATTCCTTCACAAAAGTCTTTAAATTCTTGTTCTTTTTAAAGAAATAGAAAGTAGAGATTGTGCATCATCTGATATGCCATGAACTTGACTCTTTTTAACTTCTATCAGTGGACCCACACTAAAAGACAAGGCTGTGGCCCTAATCAAGATAGTAATTGATTAAAACCCACTCGTGGATTTAAAGTGAAAATAAAATCAAAGGTTTGTATGTGTGCCAGTTATCTATTACAGTTTAATAAACCATACCAATGCTTAATGGCTTAAAATAAAAACCACTTATTACCTGTCATGGTGTTAAGTGGTTTTTCTGCTGCTTGTGGTGTTGGCTGCAGAGTGGGGACAACTGGAAGATCCAAAATAGCCTCACTCGCCTCACTCACAGGGCTAGCAAGTTGGTGCTGGCCGTCAGCTGGAGGCTCAGCTAGACTTTGACCTCACTAGCTTCTCTTTGGTGCAGCCTCTCCAGCCTCTAGCTAGGTTGGGCTTCTCACAGGGTGGGAGTACAAAGGTGGCCTTCTTAAGGCTTAGCCCCGAAGCTGGCCCAGTGTCATTTTTGCTACATTCCATTGGTTAAAGCAGTCACAGGGTCATCCCAAATTCAAGAGGAGGCGATTATACAAGGGTGCGACTACCAGGAGGCCAGGTTCATCAAGGGTCACCAAATTAACAGTCACCACAGTGTATTTCAGTTTTTTATTTATATGTTTCATTTTTAATGCTTCTAATATACGTATTTTTAATTCACTGGCGAACCATAAGTTTTAGTGGCATTGGATAAAACTTTAAAATGTTTGCAAGAAAACATATTAATTTGGTTAAAACTTGTATTCTTACTAATAATTATGAGGGCATTGGGGTTTCAGTCCATGTTAATCTCATTCCGAAACCATATTGCTCATACCATACCTCATTGCTATTATTTTGGTTAGTAGAGAGTAATCTTGGCACCCAGGGTTCCAGTATCACTTAAGCAACAATATTGTCAGAAATCAACAATCTTTAATTCTTGTAGCTTCCTAAAAATATATTCTAAAATATAATGAATTATTATAATCACAATTATAATATTAATGGATAATGAAATATTGTATCTTAAAATTTAGATAACAACTAAATCTAAAATATCAAAGATAAAACCATTTGACTTGATTTGTTTTTTCAATTAACAAGTAGTTTTGATTCCATAGTCTGTACCAGGCACTGTTCTAGACACTGGTGAAACTGATCAGGAAGACAAGCTCGTGCTCTTCAATTATAGTTGAGATAGTTGCTTACTTATTTTCATGGGAAATCTAGTTTTTAATCTTTTTGAAAGTGAATTTTAGTTTAAAAAAAGTCAGAGTGTCCGCCAGGCGCGGTGGCTCACGCCTGTAATCCTAGCACTCTGGGAGGCCGAGGCGGGTGGATTGCTCAAGGTCAGGAGTTCGAGACCAGCCTGAGCAAGAGTGAGACCCCGTCTCTACTAAAAATAGAAAGAAATTAATTGGACAGCTAAAAATATATATAGAAAAAATTAGCCGGGCATGGTGGCGCATGCCTGTAGTCCCAGCTACTCGGGAGGCTGAGACAGTAGGATTGCTTGAGCCCAGGTGTTTGAGGTTGCTGTGAGCTAGGCTGGCCACGGCACTCGCCCCAGGCAAGACAGACTCTGTCTCAAAAAAAAAAAAAAAAAAAAAAAAGTCAGAGTGTCCATCCTGAAAAATAATCAAGACCAGCTAGGTTTGTGAAGACCCTGTGCCCTGAATCAATGGAGAAGTTAAACAGTACGGGTTGGATAAGCTTGAGGTTTGACGTTCACTTGGAGCTTAGCTGATAAATGTTCAACTCTAGGCTGATAATAAAAATTAACAAACTTATTAATAAATTGGCTCTTGCAATATGAACCAACCGTGCAGCCTCAAACTTAAGTTAGCTTCCTTCGATTTATACTGCAGGCAAAGCAAGCTATACAAATTCTTAAACGAAACCTAGAAAATCTACCCCTTTGCCCACATCCCGCTTCCCTTTCCCCCAATAGCAGAAATCTCCCTTTGACTATTACATAATGCAGAATCGGTTAATGGGGAGGTGGAGGTGGTGGTGGATGGAGAACCTCACACAGATAAGTACTGTACTTCATATGTGAATAAAATATCCTTCTATTTTTAAGGACATTGCTAAAGAACTTTTAATGAAGTTTAAAAAATTTTTAGAGCTTTTGCAGAACCGCAGATGTTTTTGAACTCATCCAACTTCATAATTTTACAGATGAGCTATTTCAGGCACCATTGTGGTTTACCTAATGTCCAGAGCAGAACTATTTAACCCCAGGTTACTTGAATTTTTTTCTTGTTTCCTTTTCACATATTTTTCATTAAAAAACTATACCAAACTCCCTTGGTTGAGTTCAAGACTGACTTTTCTTAGACCAGAGATAGTGTAAAGTGTGTTCACTTTAGCAGGGTTTTATGTTAAAAGAGTGAAGCATTGTTTTATGTGACTGTCTGAGGTTTAGTACCAGAAAGACATTTTGCATTTTTATGTTTTTAAACACAAGTAAGGCAAATGTTTCAGGGCAGCTGATGTAGACCTTGCACTACTTTCCTCATCCAAAATAATTGGTATCCATGTAAACATTCTGAACTGGTCAACTGACCGCATTAGCTCATCTCACATGAGCTGTTACAAAATGAGGTTTTGGATACTGATGGTTAGTTAATTGAAATGATGTAAGTTCTTTTGAACTTACCACTAGTATTTATTTTTCTAGATTTTGTGCATACATTTTTTTTTTTTAAATGAATAAACTTTTGTTTGATGTCTTTCCCCCCATTATATAGTACTTCTAAGACTCCCAAACTAAGTGGTTTTTCTCTGGCTGCTTTTCAGATTTTTCTCTTCATCACTGATTTTTAGCAGTTTGGTTATGTGCGTAAGAAAAAACCGGCAGTTTTCTTAATAGTTCTGCTGCTTGGGGATCTTGTTGGATCTGTGAACTCATGGTTTTCTTCAGATTTGAAAAATTTTTCAGGCCTCCAAAGATTTTTTTTCTGTGCTGCTTATCTCCAGTTTTGGGTTCCAGTAACATATGTTAGACTGCTTGTTGTCGTCACACAGGGTCCTAGTGCTTTACGCTTTTTCCCTCTAGTCTTTTTCTGATTCATTTTGGTTACTTTCTGTTGTTGTGTCTTCAAGTTCACTGATTTTTTTCACCACCGTATCTAATCTGTTAAACACATCCAGGGTATTTTTTATTTCAGATAAAAATATTATTTCATCTCTAAGTTCCATTTGAGTCATTTTTGGTTTATGGTTTTTCTTCTGGTTTGGCCCCATTTTTCTTTAATAGGGTGGCAGACATTGTGAATTTTATTTATTGAGTTCTAGACTTAAAAAACATTCCTTTAAATAATGTTGGATTTTATTCTGACATGTAGTTAAGTTACTAAGTTACTTGGATGGAATGTAAACCAGTATCATTTCCAGCAAGTGTGAATACCATCTTGACTTAGTAAATTCTAAGAAAATGTTAAATGCATAGCTTCACCTTTGTGTAATACCTGTCCTAAAATTCATTTTAATTATAAATGATAAATACAGTAACTGATAATACCACATGACATTTTTCCTAACTCCTTTTCTGTGACGCATAATGAAGAAGAAAGGGTGAAATGTATTATCTTTTGTCTTATTTTTTAATATATTATTTATGGCAGTATTTATCTTCATTTCAATGTGATTTTTAAGTGTTTGCTGTTAGAATAATTACAGAATTTTTTGAAGTCAGTAGTTTATTTTGTCCATATGATGATGTAAAGACTAAGGTAGATGACTTTTTGTTTCACAATAGATGCAGCTTGGAAAACAAGGGTTTGTCAGCTTCTGTAGAATTATTACAAGGATTTATTCTTCTACTTTTATTGGGGGAGTACAGCCAAATTAATTTTTCCATATGTGAAGAAATAACTTGCCCACAGTTGGAGGACAGCACAACACAAATAATCTTTTTCTGCTTAAGTTAAAGTCTTCTTAAAAGTTAACCTGTTTATTATATGTGCTTTCCTAGACTCTTTATCTGCTAAAGCACAGGATTTATTTCCATGATGTACAGATCAGACAACGATACTTATTTATTTATTTTAAAAAATCAGCTCTGCTTGTCTTTCTAGATTATGACTGTCCTCAGTCAGGGGGCTTTGCCATTTGGATCACTCAGATTTGCCGTTGTCAGTCCTCTTCAAAAAAAATCCTCTTCTGCTTTTACTTTGCATTATATTAATTTATTCATCCATGCAATACTGCTGGATGCTAGTAAAACAGACCACTTTATATTTTGCACAGCCCTTTATTTCCATTATTTTGTTTAATTAAAAAAATCCTCACTGAATTTCCTGTAATATTTCAGAAGGTGGACCTTAAAATTTCTAAATTATTGTTCTTACTAGTCTTAGAAAAATTCAATAATGAATGCTTCACCCATGCAGGAAGGCTGGGACATGGCCTTAGCTACTGAGTTCACATTCCTACTACTGCAGAGGATGTGTTCTGAAAGAGTTTTTGTTTGCTATTTCATATCTGACTCCATTTTTCTGTTTATCCTGGTATTCCCTGCTGTCTGGCTTTAATGTATTTAACTAACTAAATGTTTGTGCCATGGTTTCCTAGCGACGACCATTCTGATATGTGAAATGTATTATTGCGGAAAAGCACTGAGTGTTTGTGACCACTATGCTGGACACCCCTGGAGATAGTAAAGTAGTAAAGTACAAAGTCCTTCCTTACCATTTACTTTAAGTATTGTAGCGAGGAAATGAAATAGAAACCTTGTAATACTGAGTTTGAAAGAATTTAAAAGATGCTAAAAATGTTAAAATGGGGCCAGGCGAGGCAGCTCACTTCTGTAATGCCAGCACTCTGGGAGGCTATGGCCGGAAGATAGCTTGAGCTCAGCAGTTCGAGACCAGCCTGAGCTAGAGCAAGACCAGTGTCTACGAAAAATAGAAAAAATTAGCCAGATGTGGTGGTGCAAGCCCATAGTCCCAGCTACTCGGGAGGGTGAGGTGGGAGGATCGCTTGAGCCCAGGAGTTTGAGATTGCAGTGAGCTATGATGATGCCAGTGAACTCTAGCCTGGGCAACAGAGCAAGACCCTGTCTCAAAAAAGGAAAAAAAAAAAAAAGTATTAAAATGGTTTCTGGGCCTGTACCATGCTCAACTCAAGATCGGCTTCTCTCTTAAGGTGAAGCAGATGAGCAAAGAACTCAGGTTCTCTCAGTGGATGGTGAGTCGGGTTTAATCCTTATAGGAATGAAGTCTAAGTGTTCATTATCTTTATTTTATAAATGTGCAGTGGAGAGATTTTAAATAATTTGTTCAAGGCCCACACAGCTAGTAGTCAGCACAGCCAGATTTGAACATAGGTCCTTCACACCACAAAGCCTATGTTGTTAATCATTCCAAAGCCTGTGCCATTAGCCACTGAAATACGTAGAAAAGAAATAAATGACCTTGGCATTTATAGTCATGTGCTTTAATCAGAAGAATCAACTGTTACACAGTGAGCATGGAAGAAATATAAGAAATTTCAAGTTAATCTGTAAGTTATACTGTGTGTTGTATGGCTTTATGAGACTTAATAAATGTAGTTAGCCCAAGGGAGTAGGTAGGAGGATTTAAAACTTCTAAATTTGCGTATGATTTAATTTGTTTCAGTCAGCTTTCAGGGCATTTAACTTGTATGTCTTGTTGTGTGTACACATGTTTGGGAACATGTATGTGTTCTCATAAAGTATCTAGAATGGTCTTAAAAGTACTGTCCTTAAAAAATTGGTTTTTGTTCTGTCGGATCTTTTTTATAGATTTCAGCACTGTAAATTTGTGTAATTCTGTGGCATTTTTATTTTTGAAAGATAATTTCTTTTCTGAAGTTTCGTCAGTCTAATTCGATATTAATAGTATCACTTATTTTAGAATGGTTTTTCTTTTTCCCTTGTGATTTTGAAATAGCTTTGATTTAATATCAAGATACAAATTTCCCGGAAGAAAACTGGTTGTATGCTGGATGTAATTTGGAGTTATGCCTATAAAATACAAAGCATATTTTATAAGGAATGTTCAGAGTAAGGTGGACTGTGATAATACATATTTGGAAAGAGTTTCATGATTGATTCCTTCTAGTTTGTTCTTTTAGAATTGTATTTGCTCTCAGTTTGTATCAAATTTTGTTAGCTTTTCAGGAATAGAACTTTTTCAAAGTGATATTGAAAAGCTATCTGGGGATACAGAATTGGCAGGCAGTGTTTTGAGAGAACAAGCTAAAGAGAAATTGCATTTCGAAGGTGGAGAAAAAGGATTTCCTTTTTCTTTTCCGCTGCGTCCTTCTCCCTCCTTCTCCCCTACACCTCAGCTGTGCACTGTGGGTTTTCCCCCCCAATTTTTTATTGTATTAAAATACCCATAACAAAATTTACTGTCTTATCCATTTTTAAGTGGTTCAGTGGCTTAAATACAAACATAATATTGTGTGCACTGTAATTTTTATTAGAGAACTTAGAAACATTGACCTACCCTACTCTGTCAGTACTCTCTGCTTTGCTGTGTGGATCTCAGCAAAGTGTTCCTATACTTTCTGTTCCGTGTGCTTCAGAGAAAGCAGCAAGGCATGGAACTTTCCCACTCGTCAATTAAACTTGTCACTACCTAGCATATAAGTACATTTTTAGTTCTGTCTGATTAATATCTTCTAGTCCTTTGCCATTTTCCCCTTTAATTCATAAGGTTTTCGTTTTAAACTTCATTCATGGTAGAAAGAGTTCTGTAAACAACAGAGACAGCATTTCTGTTCTACCCATGTGATACTCCTTGTAGTTCATGATTAGAGCAGCAGCAATCACAATCATTGCTCCCTTTGAGAGCAAGAAAAGTTCTCGTGAGTTTTCACAGGTGAAATAGAGGAGAAAGATTACAATACCGAAGAGACATACACATGAAAAAGTTTTACAAAGAGTTCTTTACAAAATTTTAAGTAATATAAATCTGAATTCAGTTAATATGTTACTGAATATTTTCTCTTCTTGCTGTTTTTCATAGGCAAGAGTGCACATTGGGAGATTCAGCTAGTAGGAGTCCTGACTCTGATCCAGAGGACTTCTCAGATGAAACAAACACAGAAACTCTTTACGGCACCTCTCCCCCGAGCACACCTCGACAGATGAAACGCATGTCAGCCAAACACCAGAGGAATAACGTAGGGAGGCCTGCCAGTCGAACTAATTTGAAAGGTGAGTCTTGTACTTAAAAAGGTGTACGTGAGAGGACATGGCACTTTTGGTCCATAATTTTTATATGACATGTGACTATCGATTGATCCTTTCTACGGTAAGGTTAATAATTCCTTTTATTTTAAATTTGACTTTAATGTTGCCTTTACATTCTATTTTTTAATTTTCGAATTATTACCATTAGCAATATTCTTAATAAAGGAGACAAATAATTCTCCAGAGGTAGAAAAGCTTGTCCTGAGCAGTGGTTAAAGTCAGCATCGTGAGGCATTTGCAGATGTGAAAGGGGCCAAGTGTTTCCCCATGTGCTAATCTAAGATGGCTGCTGGTTACACGGGAGAGATGGCCTTCTTTTATTTTTTTAATCTCTTACGCTGAGGTTTCTAGATTCTGTCTGTCTAGAAATGGTACATTGAGGATTTTGGGAGGGACAGAGCCAGGCTTTCTTCCCCTGGATTCCCTAGCCCACCTGAGACCTCTGTTCTCCGCCAGTGACCCGTGGTGCTGCCTTAGTGTGTAGGGCTCTCTTCCTTGGTAAGTACAGTCACCAGATGGCATCTCACACCTTATAACCATGGGCAGAACCTGTTCTCTACTTTTTTGTTTAGGATCCCAAAGCCCAGGTAGTGATCTGCTCCTGGAAGCTGAGGGTATTCACTCTTTTTATTTCTCACCTCCTTTTAGTAGGTCATATCTGTTCTTTTTTTGGGTAGATGAATTGAATGAAGCTGAGCTGCTGCCTCCTTTCGCCCTGCACAATGGCCTGGAACCCTATGACTTTCCCTGTTAATTTTAGCAGACTACTTGTCCTGAAACAGATCCCATAGCAGCTATTACTGCACAAGGTGCAGATTTCGTTCTTCATCTTCTCTGAGAAATTTCTCCCTGTCGATTTCACACTCATTCCCATCTCTCCCTTTCTTTAGCCCGTGTTAGTTCTTCCTCTTTGGTTAGCTTCCTCTGCCTAGAGATTTCTTCGATATATTGACCTCTTAGGGTTGTAAGATGGCACGTCCACTCCTAATTCCCACCAGAGCACTTCCTCAGAAAAGGAGGAGGGCAGGAGAAGTGGGTTTCGTTGCATATTTGCTTGAGTGAAAATCTTAGCCAAGGAGGAGTTTCTAAGCAGTAAAGAGTCTTTCTTTCCCACGAATGATTTTCCCACAGAAGATGGTTTTTTAACTAAAAACATTATTTGCATTAAGATGTTAACCTGTGTCCTGTGTGTACCTCTTTGGAAACCAATAGCTTTCCATTATAATTTGTCATCTCGAAAATCAATCCTTGTCCATTTTCTCAAGGAAATTTTTCAGATGGCTACAGAAGTTTCTTATCTATAATAGAGATCAGTGAAGTAGTGTCTGCTGAGTCAGTGTTAGTAATAGATGTTTACTTTGTGGTGGTAAAGTGAGACGATGCCAATAGTATGTCCTCGTCCTCTTTTTCTTCCCTTTTTGGTCCATACTCTTTTAGAACAGGAGTTGAGAGCACAATTCCCCCATTTTATAGATTGAGAAACTGAGGCCCAGCGTTTTAAAACAAGTTCCTTAAGGCAGAAGGCTTGAGTTCTCATGATACTCAATTTGGACTTTTTTGTAGCACAGGCAGCAGGGTTTAAGCTTATCCGAAGGCAGTGCTTGAGTTGACTCTACCTTTCACTAATCAGGCAGACAACCAGTCACTGGATATTTATTGAGCTCCTGCTGTCCTTCTGGGCTGTGTGGGAGACAGAGGGAAGAGAGAAGTTTGTCCCTTTTCTTTCACAATTTTTAAAATTGTTTATTTCATACAATTACAGAATCTTAGAGCTGGAAATAATCTCAGATCACTTAAGTTCCTGCCATTTTTCATATGAAAAAGCTGATGCTTGTAGACCTTCTGATTTATAGCTATCTAATAGCAGACCTAGGACACCAAAATCCTTAATGATTTATTCTTTTTCTTATTGCAAAAGATTACCCATAAACACAACACACAAAAATAACTTCTTTTACCATCTGTTAAAGCCAAACTACATAGCCTGTAGTCCCTTTGTTGCATATGTTTATATTGTCATACTATATTTACTATTTTATAACTTGCTTCTTTTTTCATTTAATGTTTTATGAACTGTTTTTTTTCTTAGACAGGGTCTTGCTCTGTTGCCTGTGCTAGAGTGCAGTGGTGTCATCATAGTTTACTGCAACTTTAAGCTCCTGGGCTCAAGTGATCCTCCTGCCCGAGCCTCCTGAGTGGCTGGCACTACAGGCGTGTGCTACCATGCCTAACTAATTTTTGTATTTTTTGTAGAGACAGGGTCTCACTACATCGCTCAGGTTGGTCTTAAACTCCTGTCCTCAAGCAGTCCTCTCTCCTCTACCTTCCAAAGTGCTAGGATCGTAGGTGTGAGCCAGTGCATCTGGCCTGAACTTTTTATGTTGTAGACTAACCTGTACTATTAATTCAAATGGCTGCTGTATCATTTGTAGCAGCATCTTCACAGTTATTGCTAACAATTACTGAGTGCTTATGGTGTGCTTAGCACCTCAAAAGAATTATCTTTTAAATACCGTAACAACGTAATGAGGCATAGGTCTTACATAACACGAATTGAGTATTCCTAATCCAAAATGCTCCAAAATCCAAAACTTCTTGAGCGTCAACATGACACTCAAAGGAAATGCTCATTGGAGCATTTTGGATTTCAGATTTTCAGATTTGTGATGCTTAACTGGCAAGTGTAATGCAAATATTCCAAAATCCAAAACACTTCTGGCCCCAAGCATTTCAGATAAGGGGTACTCAACCTGTATTTATTTTACACTTGAGGAAACTGAGCTTCATGAGTTTCCAGGGTTTTTAGTTTTAAATGTCCCAGTCATGCATATCATGTGTTTGCCATTTGGTGAATTATTTTTTGCCAGAATTCTTGTTCATGAATACAAGAAAAGATGGAAATGAAGCACACGTGTTGGGCAGTGGTGACACGATATTTGTGCTGTGGTGGCATGGTAGTCCTTGAGAACTTATTTGCTGTCAGTCTGTGGCAGCACAGCATGGTGGACAGGAGCACGAACTTGGTTGCCAGGTTGCCTGGATTCCAGGTCTGGTTCTACCTCCTATGTATGCAGCCTTTATGTCTCATTTTCTTTATCTGTAAGATAATCTGCCTTACAATGTGGGGATTATACATTCAGTAAGCATTAACTATCGTTGTTATTATTATAAACTAAAGATTTCTTCCCAATACTTACTACTTTTTTTCTTGCCTTAAATCTGAAAGCAAGATTAAATAGTTCTGTTGTTTCCGTATCCTTATTAATTGGTATCCCCATTTTCCAGACCCTGAATCTTATGTTGAATGATCGTCTCAAGTCATGTAGCTACTATGCCTACACCTGTCCTGCGTGGACTGCACATTTCCTTGTATCCCTTCCTAGTCCTTTTTCTTTATCTCTCTATATTCTGCTACCACATTTTTCCCTTGTTGTTGTTAAGTCTTTCTTTCCTCCATCCATCTCTTTTCCTCTCGCCCTTTCTTTTTTCCTCTTTCTCTCTTTTTCTTCCACCTTCTTCACACCGTTTGTCTTCTCATTCCTGTTTTTCCTTTCCTCCCTCTGTTCTTTCCTTATTTCTCCTTCATTCTTTCCACTGAGTCCGGTTGAGTGACTCAGTAGGCATGCACTGTTTTAGATGATGAAGACCTGGTCCCATCTCTAGGAGGAGTGCACAGATCACAGGCAGCCCAACCTGGTGTGGTAGGGCTGGGATGGGGACTGCTGTGGGTGCACACAGGAGGGGTATTGAGAAGACCTGAGGTTGGGAAGGTTCTGGAACAAGTGACATCTGTGCTGTGACCTCAAGGCTGAGTCAGGGGGGACCAGTATTTCAAACTAGCATGTGATTCATAATATATTTGTCCCTCAGTGTTAAGGAGCCTTTTAGAATTAACTAGATTGGTCAGTTTTATTTTAAAAGCTTTCTGAGGAAATGTGAACTGGTACTTTATTTGTTTCTCACTGCAACAAGCAAAGACTCTCTGCATCATACAGTTAATTTTGGAACTGCAGTCGAAGTCGGACTCATCATTTTAACAGTTAGTCACCAATAATATTTGCAGTTTTCTGGTTATGTATTGTTGCGTAACCACCTAGAAGCATAGTGGTGTGGAATGGCAACCATTTTATTGCTCACGAATCTGTGGTTCAGGTATTTAGGCAGGCACAGGTCATCTGTGCCCCGTAACATCTGGAGCCTTAGCTGGGGTGGCACAATTGGCTGGAAATGCCCTGTCTTGGCGGAGGCCCTAAGTATGAGCCCCAGCTCTTCTCCACATGCTGTCTGCTGGGTCTCAAATGTCCACAATGGCTCCTTCACTCACATGTCTGGCAACTGGGCTGAGAGGGCAAGAACAGCTGAGGGCTGGCTGGCATTGTTTTCTTTCCATGTGGCCTTCCACATGGCTAGCCTGGGCTAGTCCCTGGGTGATCGGACTTCTTACATGGCAGCTGGCTTCCTTCAGAGCAAATGTTTTGAGAGGCCAAGGTGGAAGATGCAAGGCTTCCTGACTTAGCTGCGGAAATCATACAGTATCACTTGTCCCGCATTCTTTTAGTTACGTGAGGCTGGCCAAAATTCAGTGTGGGAGGGGACTACTCAGGGCAACAGGACCAAGAGGTGTAATTCATTGGCTGCTTTCTGAGATTGGCTCCTACATGCATTCATTGTAAAGCTTTGGGGATTTAGAATCTGGTCAGTCATACTGTCTTTGCTTCTGCCAGCCCCTCTCCCTCAAAAATACAAAAACACCAAGAGCATTCCTGAAAGACCAAAAAAAGGACTTGAAAGGTAACTGAGGGCACACTATTTGAAGGAGGGGACAATAACCAATAGTACTGTTTTTTTAGCGGTGGTAGCCGTTGTCATGAACTTATGTGGATATGACTCTTGAAATATTGTTATTACCATAGGCTCAGAGTAGCTGCTAATGCTATAGGTTTATTTTTATAATTGTAAATTCAGATCTTGAGAAAATTGGTAGCTCTAATTGTGCATATATGTGATTAGAAAATTGACTCTTACTGAAGTTATTTGATGGAATTATGATAGTGCTAAGTTCCTGCAGACCTTTATCAATGATAAAGACAGGAGAAGTTACAGATAAAACATTGGTACTAAGAAGACCACCTGTCTGATAATAAGCTCTTTGATATGAGAGATGCACACCATAAATCAATATTGTAGAATTTTATAAAATTAGTTGAATTAGAACATCCAGTATATGCTACAACTGCTTTTTTCTACGTAGCAATAGGTGGAGGCTCTTGTTCTATATGAGCACATTTAAACTAAAGCATTCTTTTGGTAACTGCAACCATTTTCCATATAGGATGTTTCCATATTTTCAAATAAAAAATTCTGTTGTAGAGAGCATATCTATTCATTTATCTTTGATCTTATATGGAGTATTTTTATGGACTAGATATCTAGCAGTGGAATTGCTGTATCATATGGTATGTGTGTTTGAAATTGGCAGATATTGTGCATGCCATTCTTCAAAAGGATTGTTCATTCTTATACTCCTACAACAATGTATGAGTACCTTGTTCCCTGTATTTTCCACATTATTAATGTTTAAAATTTCTGCCAGTCTACTTTAGTTATATAAATTTTCTTATTTCTAATTTTATAATTATCTTTACAAGGAGAATATAATTGGTAATTGTGGTTGATACATAAGGCCAATATGATGATTGCTGGAAATATGAGGCTAAATATAAATACTGTGTGTGTGTGTGTGTGTGTGTGTGTGTAGTTTCAGAAAAGAAATGTCTTATTTAAATCACAATATTTAATTAAATGCAACCATTTACAAAATGTAAGGAATCAAAGAACATTAAAGTTATCAGTGCTCTGTTACTTTATATTGCAATCGTGGGGAATATGAGTCCTTTGAAACTGAGTGCAGATTTTAGTATGTGCAAGTGTGCAGTTTTCTGAGTAAAGAGTCCATAGTTTTCATCAGATTTTCAAATGCAGTCTGTGACCCAAAAATTGTTAAGAAGCACTGACCTAGATAATATTTACCACATGTTTAGCAAGATTTTCTTCAAAAACAGCTCATCCTGAGATGTGGTACACTCGAAGGATAAAACTGTATAACAAATTCAAAATCAATGTGAAAACTGCAAGGTCCTTTCCACACTAGCCAAGAACAGAGACACTCCCCCAACTCCAGCTACATACACTGGTTTTACAGAAAATGACTTTAAAACAGCCCATGAATGTCAACAAGTTTTCCCAGTAAGAGTAATTTCCAACCCTTTGTGCAGGTAGGGGTAGAAGGGAGGCAGGGGCTCCTGTGAGGCACACCCACCTTCTCCCTGTTGAGCAAATGCTCATCTTCATGCTGTTGGCAGGTGGAATTAACCTCCCTAACCCATCGATGTTGAGTTAGTGAAAGGGAGATTGTCCCCACGAGGCTGACTTAATCAGAAGCTGGGGAGCCACTTAGAGGAAAAGGGGAAGCAGCCATGGCCAGAGCACTAAGTGTGAGAAGGCCAAGGTGAGAGCTAGAGCTCGAAACAATGCCTTGGGAGGAGAGGATGGTGGCTTCCAGCCTAGGGAACAGCAGGAGGACCAGCCCCTCCTCTAGCGCCTGCCTGAGGT
The DNA here is from genome assembly GCA_004363605.1 of Indri indri. Taxonomy (NCBI): domain Eukaryota; kingdom Metazoa; phylum Chordata; class Mammalia; order Primates; family Indriidae; genus Indri; species Indri indri. The sequence continues at coordinate 25,520 of RJWJ010011963.1, forward strand.
CGTCTACCTTGAGGATTCACTTTCCTGGGACCCAGCCTGACCACCTGTGGCTAAATCCATGGGTGCCGACCAATCTAGCACCTTCCCAGCACCTGCCTGTGGGCATCTAGTTCTAGGGGGGAGGGTATTCAGGCTGCTGGCACCCCTGGGTTGCTGGTGACCCCTGGTCCTCCCCTGGCCCTGTTGAGGCCCAGAATCCCCAGCTGACAGGTATCTGGGAGGGAATGGGGTGGTGAACCCCCAGAGTCTGCCCACTTGCAGGGCTGTGCATGGAGGACACTGGCTCCAGGGGCTCACTTGGCACAGGGCGAAGGTAGGGCTGGGAGCCGGCAGCCTATCGCGAGTGAAGGTTCCAGGGAGGATTGCAGCCATCGTGGCAGCAGCTCCAGACCAGGTGACATGAGAGAGCAGGACACCTTCTCGGATGCCTCCCACATGGCTGCCAGGTGCACTTGGCCCTTGAGGGGACTACCCTGTGCAGCCAGTCCCACTACAACCTGTGCAGGGCTCTAAATACAGTGCCTTGTCCTGGACTAGTCCAGTGTGGGTATTTCATGGAGAGTTGGCCAGCAAAAACTGTGGCTCCACTTCTAGTGTAACTACCTGCAATGACAGATGAACGGAGGGTGGACAGACCCAGCCGTGGACAGACAGATGGCCTGAGGGAGGGTCAAGACCTTCTTTTATTTTTTATTTTTTTAGAGACGATTTCTTGTCTTGTTGCCTGGGCTGACTTTGAACTACTGGGCTCAAGGAATCCTCCTGCCTCAGCTTGAGTCACTTGAGATTATAGGCACATGGCATGGTGGCAGGGCTAAGGACTTTTAAAGGACTTCCATGTGATTAAATCAGCCCTCTCAAGAAAATCTCCCTTTAGATTAGGCTAAAGTCAACTCATTAGGGACTTTAATTACATCTACACAGTCCCTTCTTAGCAACAGGGACATCAGTGTTTAAAGAATTGGGAGGAGGCGCTGTGAACGGCAGCGTGGACACTGCCCCTCTCCTGGCCCAGCCTTCCCCAAAAGTTGAAAGTTACTATTTTATTGGGAAACCCTTCTTACAGTTGTGTGATGTTTAAAAAGTCATTTTGTATAACTACTATGTTTTAGCATTGGTATTTTGTTCTGTGATTTTTACTATTTGTAAATAAAATATATCTATAGAATCATTGTCATAGTTATTGACCACCTTTTTTTAAAAATAGCTTATTTTGTTCAAAATTTTGTTTCTGGTCCACTATTCTTTGATTTTTTTGTGTCCCCTCTCCACCCCCACCCCCCACCCCTCTTCATTTTGAGCCTTTGCCTTTGTTCATTCTGAAGCAGAGTTCGATAGTTACAACTCCCTAATCTAGATGTCAGGATACATTATTTGCAGCATTTACGACTATTTTATTTTACATTGCATTTACATATAATAGAATTGAAATAATGAGCAATATCATATACTAGCAAAAATGAGGAAATGGCAGCTTTTGCACAAGGCTGGTGGGAATGTGAATTGTCTCAATCCCTGGGGGAACTAATTTGTTAATACAGTCAGCTTGAGGCTGGTTGTGTTTTCGACCCAGCAAATCTACTTCTGGTAATAGACATTGGAGAAGTTCCTGCACATGGATGCAAAGAGTCTTGCAAAACGATTCATTGTATCATTCACTGTTTGTGATTTCTAGATAGTTCCTGACCTAGGATGGTTTGACTTAATGATTTTTTGATTGTATGATGTGCAAAAGCCATATGCATTCAGTAGATAACATATTTTGATTCAAAATTCTTTATAATAACTTTAAAATAGGTTTTGTGTCAGGTGATTTTGCCCAACTGTAGGCCAAATGAAAGTTCTGAGCATGTTTAAGGTAAGCTAGGCTAATGTTTGGTAGGTTAGGTGATATTAAATGCATTTTTGACTTAAGATATTTTCATCGTACTCTAGGTTTATCAGGACATAACACCTTCATAAGTTGAGGAGTATCTGTATAATATGTCAGTCTGTAACCCTTAGATAAGAAAGTTCAAAAAATCGGTCATAGTGGTTGTCCCTGAGATAGGAAGAGGACTGGGGTGTGGCACCTGGACATATGGGATAACAATGAGGTCAATGCTGTTTGCAATGTTTTCATTCTCTGTTTTGATGGACTTAAAATGTTTACCAGTTAGATGTGTGCAAAACCGTATTTTACCCAATTTTTGCATTTTGCTGATATTGTTTCCTTGTAAATATTCAAGACATTTTTCAAAGTATTAACATTTGTTTTTCAAAAGCTGTGAAAGGTATCATAACGATGTTATGATATCTGGGTAAGGATGATTAGCTCCTTATTACCTAAAAGAAGTCTACATCTGACATCCTAACTAATGCAACCCACCGGCAAGCTCTTGAATTAACTCCCTGACCAGGCTCGATGTCATAGTTCGATGAGTAATAGAATTTAGCTGTGGTGTTATTTGAAATTATACTTTTGGATAATAGCATCTCATTACCAAATTACAGCAATTAAGATTTTGTTAAGTTTTGGATAATATTTAGACAAATATAACTGTTCTTAAGATTGGTTTAAGAGAAAGACAGTCAAACCATCTTATCTTTAAATTTTTGTTTACTTTTTAATATAGCAGAAGAAAGTAAATACAGTTTGTTTTGTAGTTTAAGTAGGTTAAATAGGAATTTCAAAGACACCTAAGCCAACACCCTTTTTCAGAGTGAATCCACCTTGTAATCATTATCAGCTTCATTTTGCAGCACTATTAAAAGACTGCTACAGGCAGATTATAGAGATAGAGCAAATATTTTATTTATATCAGAATTTGTACATACATTATACACACGAATTTCCCCATCATTAGCAAATGTGTCAGAGGGTGTGTGTATACATATATATGTGTATATATGCACTTGTATATGTGTGTGTGAATGTGTGTCTTTGCTAACAGTGAAATTAGTATGTGTATTTTTAAAGAATATAATACTGATATAAAATGAAGCTGGTAAGAATGACTATGTCAGATTCAATCTATATAGCTAGAGAAATGTTTATTGTTAACCAGAGTGGAATTAAATCCATATTTCAGCTCTGTAGTCCAAACTTAGCCTATCAAGGTTCTAATTTATGTTTCTAGGCTGACCATGTACAGAATCACTGTTCCAGTCAAACTCTTCTATTTTCTGCCTTTGTGTCTTGCCATGTTCTTTTTCGCTGGCTTGAAATACCCTCTTGCCTTCCTTGCTATCCTTATTTAAGCTGAATCCATTCTTCAAGGTCCCAAGTCAAGTGCTTGCTCTTACTGTAATCTTTTATGGCACTAAGTATGGTGCCTTGGTCAGTCAGTACTGTCTGGTGAGCACCTTTGCCAAGTGTAAGGATGGCATGATGGCACCAATATAGGTTAGGATCCCTGTTCTAACATTTACCATCTGTCCAACCATCTGTGTTCTGTGGTATTCTTCGTTATAATGTTGTTAGGGAGATTATGACAATCTCTGTAAAGCCCTTACCTAGAAAATAAAGGAATTGGGTAAAGGCAGCGGCGGGGGGATCCCAAAATGTGCCATTCTAGCCACGTTGAATCAGAGACAATGGGAGCGGCCCCAGGAATGCATGTGTCAGGAAGAACCCAAGAGATTCTCAATGTATATGGAAATTTGAGAACCTTGAATTAGAAGATCTGTAAGCCCCTTCAGATTACTAACATTGTTTGATATTCTAGGACCTCACTACCCTAGTGATCATCTCACACTTAAAGGTATAGATCACGCATCTGTTTATGCTTTCTCATTTGAGAGCTCAAACAAGGCCAGTATTTTGAATCTGGACAATACAAGTATGGGAGAACATAAGAATTGCAAGGACTTGATTAAAAAACTACATTTTATATATGTTCTAAGAAGCCATTTTTAGGTGTGGATTGTGGCAGTTCAGTTCGTATCTGTCAAATAAACAATATTGCTTGTCACTGGTTGCTTTCAGTTTTATTATAAAGTTCTCTTTTTTAAAAATTATTTCATGTTCTTCTGATTTGGTAGGAATTATTGGTGATTGGCCAAAGGAAAAAGTACTGCGGAGGTTTGCTTTAATTGTACTACAAAAATTACACCATTTAATTTATAGCCACTTGGGAGATCAGGTCTTCCATTAGTCTTAAGTTATGAACTGGTTTTGTTGTCCTGTAATTAGAGTTTTCCACATAAAACATTCTATATTTCTAATTCCTGTACTTTTGATCCATTTTCCTTTCTAGAAGCTCTGTTTGCATTTGACTTTTTGTTAATTGCAGAGGGATTTAGTATTTACAGGAAACTGAACAAATAAACTTGTCTGTCTTGTAGCCTTTTTGGATGTTATTAAAAAGTTCCTTAGTCGTGTCAGAGTGGGTAAAGACAAAATATAAAATGCTTGGGGAAATTACTATATCTAAGTCTATGGATTTTTTTCCCCAACATCCTAAGGTTGTTCTCAGATCGATCCTAATTGGTAGGTCTCTTATAATTTTATAGAGGCCTACCTGATCTTCAATTGCTAGAAATCGTTCTCGTGTTTACTCTCTCTCAATCACAAGTGTATTATTTTTAAAATGTAGCTACTGCTGAGATAGAATGATTGGTATTTTCTTTAGACAACCAGAGTTTGTCTATTTTAAGTTTGAATTGCATTATTAAAACTAAGATGTATGAATTTCTATTTTGTATATTTTTTTCAAAACCAACTTGGTTTTTGTTTTGGGGAAAAAAATGCTTCTCCTTCCCATCTTGTTCCTTTCCCAATTTGCTTTTCCTTACACATGCTACAGGTGCAAATATTGAACCGTTGCTTTATGTAAACACAACATTTCGAAAAATTGTGTAATACATTGTTTTGTATGCTATAAGGTAGGCTTAACAAGATGTGTATTTAGTTTACAAAAAGTTTTTCTGGCTTGCTAAAATGAGATTATGTCTATACAGAAAAATGGGATTGTGGCGTTTTCCCCCTTAGGTCCTTTTAGTTGTTGGCATAAAGGTCTAGGCTGAAAATCCTCATCTCTTAATATTTTCATGATTTGCCCCCTGGTAAATATAGCAAATTTGGACATAATGTTTGTAGCCAGTCTTCTGGGGTTATTAAAGTTAAATCCTTTGTTTCCCTTAGGACCTTTTAATCATGAATTAGAAGAACCATGAAAAGTTATATAAGCAAAGTAGTACTTTCTTCATTGTTCACTATTACTTTCAAATTATAAATTGTATGCAAACATTCTGTAGCCATATCAGTAATGCACCACATTAGTTTTATAAAATACTTTTTAAATCCTAAACCCTAAGCTAACAAAATTGTTTTTTGTTACGTATTTTTTTCCTTTGACTCAAAACCATTAATAATAATTGGATGCACATACCAGTTAATGCTTTCTGTTCTAGGTCCTCATTGCCCCTCTCTGCATACTTTTCCTGGATGTTCTTAAGTACTGTGGTGGTATTAGATAATATCTGTATATACCGATGATTTCTAAATCAGTATCTCTGGATTTCTCTCACAAGCTCGGCATCTATATTTTAGTTACCTCCATACATCTCCACACGGATGTCCCATAGACACCTCAAATTCAGTGTATTAGAAACTCATTTTATTTTCCTCCAGGCCTACACAGCGATACAATGTATATATCACTTTGTATTTCTTAGTGACAAAGTGTAATATCAATTGATATCTTGTAAAATATAGTGGAGTTAAATTTGGAAGTATTTGTCATTTTTGCTTTCAAGATACCATTGGTTAGCTAAATAGAAATGAATGGTATGTATGTGCTTCATTAATAAAGGTATAAAGAACACAGAGTTAAGCAAAACAAAAAGGAAGCAAGAGCAATTTAAAGAGATGTCCTAGACAAATTTTTTTATAAATGAAGGTTGATAAATATTTATAGCTAGAAACAGTAAAATTGTGAAGAAATTTTTTAAATGGGCTGTATGAAAAGTTTTGAGACATTTAGAATAATAGATTTGTATTACAGATAAGAATTCTGTTGTCAAAATGTTGCTAATTTTAAAAAATAATAGCAACATTAGTTTCTATACTAAAATGCAGCAAAAATCCCTATACACAGATTGGTTTATACTCCTTATTGATGTGGGAGGCTGAAGTGGGAGGATTGCTTGAGGCCGGGAGTTCGAGACCAGCCTGAGCAAGAGGCAGACCCCTGTCTCTACAAAAAAAATTAAAAAATTGGCTGGGCGTAGTATGTACACCTGTAGTCCCAGCTATTGGGGAGGCTGAGGCAGAGAATCGCTTGAGCCCCAGGAGTTTGAGTTTTGCAGTGAGCTTTGATGATACCACTGTACTCTAGCCTGGGCAACAGAGCAAGACTCTGTCTCAAAAAAAAAAAAAAAAAAATCCTTTCTGATGGATCATACAGTAAATTTAATATAAGGTACACTATGCTATAAGTGTTGTTAGGGAAATTTGTTTAAAAATCCTTATTTTGGGCCGGGCACGGTGGCTCACGCCTGTAATCCTAGCACTCTGGGAGGCCGAGACGGGCGGATCCTTCTGAGCTCAGGAGTTCGAGACCAGCCTGAGCAAGAGCGAGACCCCGTCTCTACCAAAAATAGAAAGAAATTAATTGGACAGCTAAAAATATATATAGAAAAAATTAGCCGGGTATAGTGGCGCATGCCTGTAGTCCCAGCTACTCGGGAGGCTGAGACAGTAGGATTGCTCGAGCCCAGGAGTTTGAGGTTGCTGTGAGCTACGCTGACGCCACGGCACTCGCCCCAGGCAAGAGAGTGAGACTCTGTCTCAAAAAAAAAAAAAAAAAAAAAATCCTTATTTTGAAACTATAAGTTGGTTAGGAGGTAAATTGGTTTTAGACAAATTTTCCTTGGTGCGTTGATTTTAGATATATTAGTGTGTAACCCATGTAAATATACCCTATTCCATCAAATCTAAAGACATACTGTAATATTATGTACTAAGGAGAAAAATGTTTGCAAGTATGTTCTTATACTTAGAATTTTTATTTATTTGAAGAAGTCTTTTATATGTTTTGATACTTAGATATAGATTTTTAAAAATCATTTATGCACATATATATGAAGAAAAATCTAAATGATATATATTACTGAATGTTTCTAAGCTTATTCATATCACCATTGGCTATAAATAACATTCTAATTTCAGAGATGTTACCGTATGAAAAAATGTGTGTCCTAGATTCAGTGAAATAAAGTATGTCTTGAGTGCAGGGGACACATGGGTTGTGTTATAGGGCTTTAATATGTGAAGCGGAAGTGAATGAGATCACCCAGGAAGAAGTAAGACTAGACGAGATCTAAGATTGGAACTTTGAGAAACATTAACATTTTATGGAGTGAGCAAAGTTCCAAGGAAGGGATTTGAAAAGGAGAGACTTAAGGAAGTAGTAAAAGAGAACCCAGAGACAGTTGTCTTTAGGAAGCAACAGAATGAAACGAGTTCAGTAAGGTATAGCTGGTTAATAGTGTTTAAAATGCCATACAGGAAGCAAGATGTGTGTGTATTCATTTCTAAAGCTTGGATTGAAATTATAGAACTTTTGACAGTTTGAAAGAAATGTGTGAGGTTTACCTTCTTTGCATTAATTGGATGATTTTATGTGCCGGTATGACAGAGTAAGCAAATTATCCTGAATTAGTCTATGTGTCTCATTTGTTTGTGGCAAAGAAGAAATCAAGGAATGGAATAAACCGTAGTCAATGTTTTTGCTTATCAGTTGTCTTTCCCTTTTTAATGAGAATAATCTTAAGGTACCTTAAGGATTCTTTCATTAGTCTACCTCATTTTACCAATGAGAAAAGTGACCCTGAAAACGTAAGTGGTTTGCTCTTAAGTTTACACATCGAATTAATGAAAAGGCAGGAATTGGAAATGTTTTCGCATCCAGGCTTCTCCCATGCTGTTTCTCCCTTCTTAAGTTGAAGGTGATTCCCTATGGAGATTTGATTAAATGATTTGATAACTACACTTAGTAGGATAGAGCTAGATTTAGGTTATTGTGAATATAAGAGAATACAGCAAATATGTTATAACAAGGAAAATGAATATAATATTTTTTAAAATTTGGAGAGAAATATGCATATATTGATTCTTTTAATTTTCAGCATATATGATTTTCTTCTTTCAATAGCAGCCTGAAAATGTGAGTACATGTGAACATCAGTTTAATTGAAAATACTGAGAGTAGCTTCGTATTTTTAGAGTTATATAATATTATGTTTATTTTTTTTTTAATAGAAAAAATGAATGCACCAAATCAGCCTCCACATAAAGACACTGGAAAAACAGTGGAGAATGTGGAAGAATACAGCTATAAGCATGAGAAAAAGATCCGAGCAACTCTTAGAACAACAGAGCGTGATCATAAAAAAAATGTACAGTGCTCATTCATGTTGGACTCAGTGGGTGGGTCTTTGCCAAAAAAATCAATTCCAGATGTGGATCTCAATAAGCCTTACCTCAGCCTTGGCTGTAGCAACGCTAAGCTTCCAGTATCTGTGCCCATGCCTATAGCCAGAACTGCTCGTCAGACTTCTAGGACTGATTGCCCAGCAGATCGTTTAAAGTTTTTTGAAACATTACGACTTTTACTAAAGCTTACCTCAGTCTCAAAGAAGAAGGACAGGGAGCAAAGAGGACAAGAAAATACGTCTGCTTTCTGGTTTAACCGATCTAACGAACTGATCTGGTTAGAACTACAAGCCTGGCATGCAGGACGGACCATTAATGACCAAGACCTCTTTTTATATACAGCCCGTCAAGCCATCCCAGATATTATCAATGAAATCCTTACTTTCAAAGTTAATTATGGGAACTTTGCTTTTGTCAGAAATGGAGCTAGTTTTAATGGTACTTCAGTCGAAGGGCAGGGGCAGGGCAAAGCCCCTCATGGAACACAGACTGTGGGTTACTCAACATATCATGAGCATCTCCAACGCCAGAGGGTCTCATTTGAGCAGGTGAAACGGATAATGGAGCTGCTAGAATACATGGAAGCACTTTATCCATCATTACAGGCTCTTCAAAAGGACTATGAAAAATATGCTGCAAAGGACTTCCAGGACAGGGTGCAGGCACTCTGCTTGTGGTTAAACATCACAAAAGACTTAAATCAGAAATTAAGGATTATGGGCACTGTGTTGGGCATCAAGAATTTATCAGACATTGGCTGGCCAGTGTTTGAAATCCCTTCCCCTCGACCATCCAAAGGTAATGAGCCGGAATATGAGGGTGATGACACGGAAGGAGAATTGAAGGAATTGGAAAGTAGTACGGATGAGAGTGAAGAAGAACAAATCTCTGATCCCAGGGTATCAAAAATCAGACGGCCCATAGACAACAGTTTCGATGTCCAGTCTCAGGACTATGTTTCCAAGAAGTTTGAGAGGCTTGAATCTGAGGATGATTCTGTTGGCTGGGGAGCACCAGACTGCAACACAGAAGCAGGCTTTAGTAGACATTGTCTGACTTCGATTTATAGACCATTTGTAGACAAAGCACTGAAGCAGATGGGGTTAAGAAAGTTGATTTTAAGACTTCACAAGCTAATGGACGGTTCCTTGCAAAGGGCACGTGTAGCGTTGGTGAAGAATGATTGCCCAGTGGAGGTAGGTTTCCAGTAGGCATTAGTATGATAGTCCGTAGTTCCGTTATTTACTGTAAATTACACTGTATGCTGTGTTGATTATTAAGTACTTCATTTTCTAATATTTGAAGGTATAAATGGCAGTTATTATAAATTATAGATTTAAGCATTTCTATAAAGTGCTGTGACAAATGGGGAAATTGATCTATAAAAACCATATGGAATTGAAGTTCAGGGTGGTATGCGTAGAGAGTAAGTTCAACCATATAAATACAGGATGGAGATGGATAGGCCATGTATAAATAAAGAGGCAAGGAAGAAAGCCACCATCACAGATGACCCTAAGCTGTATATGAGTTGGTAAAAAAAAGTCAACATCATGCTCAGATATTTTTTTTTATTTGTTATTATAGGGGTACAGATGTTTAGGTTACGTATGTTGCCCTTGCCCCCCCTTCCCCCCAAGTCCCAGTCCCAAGCGTGTCCGTCTCTCGGATGGTGTGCATTGCACTCTTTGTGTATGCATATATCTGTCCCCCATGCTCAGATATTTTTAAATGAATATGGCATCCAGGGTTACGGATATATTTCTTTATTTTTTGAAATCATTTATTCCCTTTTGAGTAGCATATCCAGTTTTGTTCACTGTATTTTAAACAATGCGAATTGTAGAGAAATGTAAGACTGATCAAAGGAAAAAAGTGTACACTATTTGACAAGTTTTTAAGTGTTTGGTGTGGATGATAGAAATTCAAGGGAATTCTTGGTTATTATCACATACATGTTTTGGTATGTAAAGATTTTTGTAAGAGAAACATGTCCACTAGAGGAAGTGGCTTAAAAACTGCAAATTTGATTTTGGTAGCTTAACAGCTCAGATATTTCTTACTATAATATTAAGGGTGGTAAAACTAGAAAGGGGCATATTGTGGGATATTGTTCATGAGAGTCCAAAATAGTACCGTACAAGCAATTTTTACCTTCTGATGAGTTTGCATGTTCATCTGGCAAAAAGTAAAAGCACCTAGGTCTTTGAAATTCCTTACACCTGTGTTAGTGTGTGATTTTACATTGTAGTAGCTATATGCATACATGTGTACAATTGTCCCTCAGTCTCAGAGGGAGTATTGGTTCCAGGACCTCCCACAGTTACCATAATTCTGAGATGCTCAAGTCCCTAATGTAAAAGCATGTAGTATTTGCATATAACCTATGCACATCCTCCTGTGTATTTTAAATCGCCTCTAGATTATGAATATTACCTAATACAATGTAAATGGTTGTTAAACTGTATAGTTTGGGAAATAATGACAAAGTTTACACATTCAGTACAGATGCAGTGTTTTTTTCTGAATATTTTTGATCTCTAGTTGGTTGAATCCATGGATGTGGAACCCGCAGATACAGAGAGCTGACTGTGTATACTTGTTATTTTTATTTTTTTAACTTCAATTTATTACACAGTCTGGCTTGCTTTAAAGTCAGAAATGATAAAACAGAAGACATTTCTTAAAGATGGAAAACATTTAAAGAGAGCCTGAATTTGCAAGATTTTTATTTTTTATTCTGATAGCCAGATCATGAACTCTTAGGAGGAAGGGGGTCAAACACATAAATACAGCAAGATGTTTACAAAGTGAACCAATGCTTTGTTGCTAGAGGTTAATGTAGTTTGAGTATTACTTTGATTAGAAATCTTAAAAAGGAATTTGTATATGTCATTTTTTTTGAAAAGTATTTTAACTTTGTGAATGATGTGAATGATTTTTTGACCTACATCTTTTTATTAGAGCAAATAAACTTGTTTCCTTTTAGTCCATGAATAGCTATGATAAGATTTTATTACAGTGCAGGTTTCAAAATCAGTAGAGCAAAACTGTAGATATGTAATAAGGATTCCTCTTATACTTCAGATGGTGAATTAACTTACTTTGGTCTAGGTTTCTGGCTAGAGTGATTTGATTCCATCAAGGACACATGTGGTGTTGACAGAGTTCGTGTTGAATTTTTATTGTGAAGTGCTAGTTTTGAAGTAATATGAATGAAACAAAGCCCAGCAGTAGATTCATCCCTTGGTATCATGGGAGCATTGGTTCCAGCATCCCCACAAATACTAAAACCCTCAGATGCTCAAGTCCCTTATGCAAAATGGTGTAGTATTTGTGTACAACCTACACGCATGGTCTTGTATGCTTTAAATCATCTCTAGATTACTTATGATACCTAACACAATGTAAGTGCTATGTAAATTGTTGTTACACTATGTCTTATTTGTATTTTTAATTTTTTTTTTCAAATATTTTCTATCGAGGTTGGTTGAATCCATGGAAACATATCCTGTGGATACGTAGGGTCTACTGTGTAACCTCATGTCTAATTCAGTGGTTCTCATAGGAGACGAGTGCATGGGGTGGGTGCATGGGGGCAGGGCGGGCACGTCAGGCTTCTGTAACTTCTTTACGTGCCTTTCCCAAATTGTCTCTCTCTCCCTTCCAGACTCTTTGTGGCAATTAACCAGTGCCACTAATGGGAATGCGTTGCATCCCTTAGATGTGCTGTGACAAGAAAAGATTGAGAATGAATGCCCTCCATTTTATTTTATTATTTTATGTTATTTTATTTTATGTTACATTATTTTGAGACAGAGTCTCACTCTGTTGCCCACGCTAGAATGCAGTGGCATCATCATAGCTCACTGCAACCTCCAATTCCTGGGCTAAAGTGATCCTGCCTCAGCCTACCACGTAGCTGGGACTATAGGTGTGCACCACAATGCCCAGCTAATTTTTCTACTTTTTGTAGAAATGGGATCTCTCTATGTTGCCCAGGCTGGTCTCAAACTCCTGGCCTCAAGCAGTCCTCCTGCCTGAGTCTTCCAAAGTGTTAGCATTATAGGTGTAAGCCACTGCATCCAGCCCTAGTCCTGCATTTTATATTAGAACTCATATTGGGAAGGACAATAGTAATATATTTGCCCATAGTTTTGAATTCCCATCAAAGTTGTGTATTCCTTTGGTTTGACCAATTGAGATTGAACTGAAGAAGTTATCTTATTAAAAAACCCCACAAATTCAAAGCTGATAAAGTATATGAATTAAACACTATTTATTAGAATTATCTGTAGATTATTTTCTTTTCAAAAAAATAAACTACAGAAGCCCATGTTGTTTTAAATTTTGGTTGATAAAATGTTAAACGTTTGTCAAATAACCAAAGAGTAACAACTAAAATAGGAATTCTGTATTGGAGGTTAATCCAAACTAACAAAAGGGGAGGATCTGAAATTATAATTAACTCAATGGGAAAGTAAGATTTTATTTTTATTCCCATTTCAGGAGCATAATTTCTATAAGGGGAGGCATATATATACGTGTGTATGTATGAACATGTGTACACTCCCAGGTTTATTTTGTTTTAGTTGTTTTACTAAGTATGTTAGGGAAAGAGCCACGATTTTGAAGTCCAATATTTGGGATCCATTCCTTGCTATGGCTCTATTTTACCATGTAACTTTGTAAATGACAATCTTCCAAACTTTAGGTCTCTGCGTCTATAAAATGGGTATAAGAACACCTTTCTACCTACCTCACAGGGTTGTTGTGAGGCTTAAAAAGATACTTGTATAAATGGTAAAATGCTGTCTGAGTCAAATATAAACTATTTTTTAAAGTTTTGCTGCATTTTTTCCCTTCAAGCTAACTGTAAATCAATATAGGTTAGACTATTCTTTTACTTTTAAGATGTATTCTACTTTTTAGTTTCTGACAAGTAATTATGCATTTGAAGGGCATATTTAGGCAGTATAACTTTGTAAGTTTAAAGACTATTTTGTTTTTATTCTTAATTGTTGGAAACATCTGGACTGAGCAGTACCACAGATTATACATAATGCAGATCTTATATTTTGCACTGTTTTTATGGCTTCTTTGATAATAGAAATGAATACTGTTGAAGGATTTTGTAGAAACTCCATTTTTACTTATGAAATTTATATATTTTCAGAAGAAAAATAAAATGAATACTTATATTTTAATGTAATGTACAAAAAACTTTTAACAGTCTTTCACTGCATATTACCATAAATGTTACCTCGAATACTTGGAATATTTTTTGGCTACTTTCTTGCTTTTTTTAAAAAATTAGAAATGATCATGTAATTATTATAAGTTTAATGGCCAATTAAATAGTACTTGTCTTTGGATTCTAACAATAATTATGCTAATTTTTTCCTATAAACACAAACTTTTATATTCAAAGTGGACAAAGCATGCAGAAATTAGAAAATAAATAGTAACAGCTACCGTTTATTGAGTCTTACCATGTGCTAGACACAACAACCCTATAAAGTAGTGGCTTTATCTCTACACTTTACAAGTAATGGAACTGGTTTAGGGAGAATAGAGAACTTTCACAAAATCAGAGTTATGGATGGTTAGAGGGATTCAAACCCAGCATTCTGGGACACCAGACTCCACGCTCTGCTGCATGGTGGCCAAATCTGGCCGCACAGGAGCATTTCCTATAAGTGAGCTCTGGAGCGGGGCAAACCAGACTCTCCCAGCACAGGACATGAGAGCTGGCATTCTTAACAGACCTCCTACGTGTCTCATATGGAGCCAGTGGAGTTCCGAGTTAGCCCACTGGAAAGACTACTTAGCCTACAGTACTGCCCCACTCCCTGCCTTTAAGGTCAGTGCTTATTAATACAGTTATTATAGCTAATTTTTTATTTGCTCCAGTCATGCCGGCTGATGTAATAAGTTACAAGAACTTTTTAAGTGACACCCTAACAAGCACATACTTGCTCATTCGACTATAGGTTTTCTGTTCTTAAAAGAAACATAGGAAGGAAAATAGGAAATTGTGCTGTATTATTTTTAACTGCACTGAGCCAACTGACTCAAACTTGATGTAAGATCAGAGGTAGGACAGAAGTCACCAGCTTTCAGCTGAGAATTGGATCTCGTGATAACAACAACCTAACAACAGTAATATTAAGAAGACTAGTAGCCAGCATTAACTGAATATTGGCTATGTGCCTGGGTGAGGGTTCAGTAATTTGATCAAGGTCACACATCCAGTAAGTGGCAGAACCAGGATATGAACACAGAACTCTGGCTGTCAAATTCATGCATGCTCTTGACAGCCTTCCAGAGTTACATTTGTCCCATGCAATGTTTTAAATATTTTTTGACTCAGTGGCTAGCATTTAAAAATGGGAAGATCTCACATGAAAGTCAGGATTTTTGGGTTCCTTTGAATAGTGGGAGGTCTGTCAACACTGGGCCACATTCCCACATGGCAGCCACTGGCTGGAGCTGGTTAGTAGCACGGGTGGTCCCATTTACCTCAGTGCACATCCTTGTTATTGGCCACCTGAGTCACCCTTTTGTGTCACCTGCCTGGCCCCTGTAGGAATTTCCGTTTGTGATATCCCTAGTATAGAATCACAGAAACTGACTTTTGAAGGGTAACATAAAGACTATTTATGTCTAATCTTTCATTTTAAAAAACAACAGTATGCTTTTTAAAATTTATTTGTATAGAGAAACAGTCCTTGTCTATCCTCTACAGCTACTAAGAGTGGTGATTTTGGTTTGTATCTTCTGGACTTTTCTGTGCTTCTGTAAATATATTCTTTGTTATGTAATGCATATTATTTTTTAAAACAAATGTGATAATGCTATACATACCCTGCTACAACTTACGGGGTTCACCCCATGCTCTCTAGTTTGGACCTTTCTGTGTAGGTGTATGTATACAGCTCTACCTCAATTCCGTTTAACAACTACATGGTATTCCATTATGTTCATATGAACGTACCATAATTTACCCATTTCACTTTTGATGGGCATTTAATTTTTTTGCCTTTGTAAACAATATTGCCATAAATATTCTTGCACATTCCCCATTATGAACTTACTCTGTTTTTGTAAGAATGGTTAATTGAAGTGGAATTGCTAGGTCATAGAGTATGCACATTTACGTCTTTGATAGATGCAGCCAAACTGCTCTCCAAAAAAAACTGTACTAATTTATACTTTCCCCAACAGTATAGGAGAAATCCATTTTTCCTCATTTTTCAAGCATGATCAGTAAAAAATGTGATTTCATTTTAATCTTTAATTTCTTTAATTTCTTGTGACATTGAGCCTGTTTTTCATGTTTAATGCTACTGGCATTTTTAAAAAAAATATTCTTATTTATTTTGCCTGTTTTCTGTTGGCTTATCTTCCTATTACTGGTCTTTTGGAGCAATCCATATTTATGGATATTCATTTTTCTATGAAGGCTATAAATATTTTGATTTGTCTTTTAACTTGTGTTTTTGATGGTTTACACTATATAGAAATTTAAAGTTTTGCTGTAGTCATGTCAGTTACTATTTTATGATTATCTTGCTTTATGTATACTCAAGATTATAAAAAATTCTGCATTGCATTGTTTAAAAATTTTTTGTTATGGAAAATATTAAGCATATGTAAAAGTACACAGCATAATACCACAAACCCCACGAATCTATATCCCAGCGCGGTGGTGTCAACTCATGGATACTACCTGCAGCCACTTGACACCTTC
Organism: Indri indri; assembly: GCA_004363605.1. Lineage (NCBI taxonomy): Eukaryota > Metazoa > Chordata > Mammalia > Primates > Indriidae > Indri > Indri indri. Next base: position 41,692 of record RJWJ010011963.1, read on the forward strand.
CTCTGTCATTTGTAAGAAAACCCAGATATCACCATATTTTATTCATTTCAGTATTGTAATGATTTCCTTTTTACAGTCTGAGTCAGTTTACAAATAGTGTCCCCATGTTGTAATTGTTCATTATATTTCTGAAGTCTTTTTTTAGTCTGCAAATTGCCCTTCCTCCTTTTTTGCCATGTATGCATCGAAGAAATGGAGTCATTTATCCTGTAGGGTCTCCCACAGTCTGAATTTTGATGATTGTACCCCCATTAGCCTTTAACATGTTTGTTATCTTTGTGTTCTCTGTGAATTGGCTGTAAAATTGGGTGACTTGATCAAATTCAAGGTTTCTTGATCGATTGATTATATTAACAGCACTCCGTCAGGACACACAATGTCTGATTGCCTGTTTGTGACAGTAGTAGTTGATGATCATTGCCTACATTCCTTAATTCATTAAGGGTTGAAATGTGAGGATATTGTAATTCTCGTTTCTTATTCATTGCTTAGCTTCTTCATTTCTAATGCTTCACTTACTAGATACTGCTATAAGGAGAAACTTTTCGTCCTCCATTATTTGGTTACTCAGGGCAGTAGTTGAACGTGAATGACAGGATAAATGTGCTTGATTCTTTCTCTTTTATTTGCTATTTTTTAAAATAAAGAGTTGGTTTATTGGTGACTAATTAGTATTTTATTGATATGATTTTGAACTCATGAATTTAGACATATTGGATGTTTCAATCTATTGAAGTCATTGTAATCTACCTAAGTAATTATTATAATTAATGTTCACATTGTCCCATCTTTGGACAATGGGAACATAGTCAAGTTGGCTTGACTCCTTGTTTTTTTACAACCCTAGTAAGTAGTCTTTGATAGCCCCCTGCTATCTAGTATAACAAACTATTCTAGTCTTATATTTCACATCTGCTCCAGATTGAGAATCAGATATATTTTTAAGGAGCCCTGGTTGCTTTTATTGGTGTTCCAGGACTGCAGCTGGGGCACCAGCATTGTTCATTGCAACTGAAATGGTCAGTCATCGTTTCAGTCCTCTTCAGCGGACAGAAGAAAACACACACGCGTGCATCACAAGTTCATACTCATACTTCCAATTCAAATTCAGGATTTAAGATTTTTTACTTAATCTCCTCTTACTTAATCTGTATATCATGCCTTTTCTTTTATAGTGAGAATCTCAATTTTCAGTGATACGGGGTATGATCGCATTAGAATATCAGATACTGTCTATATTCCAAAACATATACACACAACAGTCTCAGAATAGCACCACCAACAATATGATTACTGGAAAACCATTCAAGTGTTTTTTTGTTCATCCTTAGGGTATTTTCTTAATTTAGCTCATTTCAGAAATTGGTCTACAGTTGTCCACTTAGTGGACATATTTTTCTGGCATGCTTTCATGGTCTGGAGGGTTGCCCTGTT
>RJWJ010011964.1:0-43159 GCA_004363605.1 Indri indri
AAAAAAAAATACAAACTAATCTTCAAAATATTCTAAAAAAGACTAATACACTTCATGAACAAAAAAACTTCTGATATATTTGACTGATAAAATTTTAAACTCAATGTGTTGGCCAAGGTTCTCTTGGTTAACACCTTTATTGGGGCCTCTAATAATTGTACTTTTAACTCTCATTTTCAGACTCTGTATTCTCCACTATCTGACAACACTCATACGAAAGCAAATTTAACCCGTAGCTATTTCTCTCCAACAAAACTCTCATCCCGCCTCTAACCTAGCTTTCATAACTCTCCATTTTCAACCCCTCTCCCTCTGAGACACTCAAACTCTCAACTCGGGTAGGGACATCTCTATTTCCATCTCCAACAAAACATAATTACAAGAGATATGAGACCTCTATATAACCCAGTTTCTAAATTCATTAAATAGAAATTTAATTTTAACCAAAGAAGGGGGGAATGAAAGGTGGCCTTAATGATAACCTTCCTAACAGAGGAAAATAAACTATCAAACATAAAATAAGAAAAATAAACTCCCAACACAATTACCCCCTTTGTTTTAATTAAAATACCTGCGGTCTAACTCGTTATCTCTAGGACTTCATTTTCTCACCCTTGAAGAGCCCTAAGCAGACAGTAGGAGTACAAACTCCCTGCTCCAGCTCTCTGCCTCAACTCTTGCTGGACAGATTTCAAAGACTCAGATAAGCCAAAGAGAACACCTACAAGAGCTTTAGCCACTGGCTTTGTTATCAGTCTGCTGAAGCAGAAAAAAAAAAGTCATTTTTACCCTTTAAAACTCCAAACAACTTTCCTCAATTGCCCAACATTTCTTTCTGTACTGTGTGTTGTGGCCTCTCTCTCTCTCCCTTTCTCTCTCTCTCTCTCTTTCTAGGGAAAATAAATATACTTTCACTTGAGTATGTCCTAATCACTGTCTGAAAATTCTTTCTCACCCATGTACAGACCTCACACCCTAATATTAAGCAACAGAAACATTGCCAGTCAATTGTCACCTCTTAGTAGGTAAGATAATTTATTTCTGTGGATGTTTCAGAATAGACAGGTTTTGGAAGACTAAGCATTGTTCCAATTTGTGAAGAAGAGGTTAAAAATAAAACAGTGCATTCAAACAAATGCTTTTTTGGGCAGCCCTTTGCTTCAGAGACAGATTATGGAGCTGATAGCTGAGAGTTATAGGGCCTTGGTCATATTATACTAAAGAGGTTCAAGGAATTTGAGAGCTGATTGAGGAAAAAGCATCCCCTAACTTTTACAGGGATGCACTGGGAAAGGGTTGCATGAGAGAAGTCTCTCACACCATGAGACCACCCAGAGGGGGATGTGGTAAGAAAGGGAGGAGGTCCAGCGAGGGGGCCGATGTCTAGGTGATGTTGCTCAGCAGGATGGTGGAGAGTCTCTAGGCCAGAGAACTCCGAGGGGCCATGGCAGCTTCCCTCAGGTATTGTAACCAAAAGGCCCCATCTTTTGATGGCCAGCAGATGCTAGGTGAGGTTTTGCAGGAAGTGCAAAGCTAGCAGGCCCTAAGTGGCTAAAAATCTGCTTGTTTGGGATATTTTTTAAATTATTGAATGTGTAAAAAATTGAGTTTGGCACCATTTCAGGCTTTGGGGCTAATGGGTCTTAGCCTGCAGTGAAGAAATAACCCAGGGGCCAATATACAGAGACTGTCTTTCACCCATACTTACCCACTGAGCACGGGGGTGTCCATCAGCCCCCTTGGAAGAGACCCCAATCACCTGCCCTCAGTTGCTGCCTCCATGCTAACCCCTCCTCAACCCCAGAGTCCCGTCTGACTATCAGCCACTGGGAGATGCTGGGGAGAGATGGACCTCTTACTGAAATAGACCCTTGGGGGCACTCTGAGCCTGAAAGGGGCAACAGTAGCAGATGTGCACGTCGGCTCCAAGGATGCCCTGTATATCCAGGAGGACAGGAATCTCTACCTCTCTCTGACCATCAGGGTTCGCTGACCACAGGTGAACTAATAGCCCCTCCAGGTGTCTCTAAGAGTCAAAAATGAACTTTCCCTCTTCTATTTACACACACACACATGCACACACACGCACACACACACCCCTACCTGTATGCAGGCTCTCTTTGCAAACTATAAACAAAAAAAGTAAGCTAAACATCTGAAAACTAACATTTAACTATGAGATTTTCTTCATGCTATTCAAGGTCAAAATGTGGAAATAATGGTAAATTTTTCCAAAATTTTCTTTTGAAATAGGGCCTTTATATCTGATGCTATCTGATGCTAAACAGTAAGGAAAAAAATCATTCCACCAGAAAACACTTAACAGAATGCTTAATAATCAACATATGTTTTAAAAGGATATTTCTTTTGACAGAATCAGATATAAGGAGATTTAGAAAATAAGAAGTATCCGGTCAACAAGCAGCCGGATGATACAAGATTATTCCTATAATATACTTACTCGGAGTTAGTCATTTAATGTCCCTTCTGGGGCGTTCCTTGGAAGCAATGGCATGGTTTGACAGGGGATACTCTCAAAAGGCTTATCCTGATAACAGTACAAAAAGAGCTAACAGCAAGAAACGCTGGACCTCTGGGGCGAGACCATCCTCCGGCACAAAGTAAACTAGAGAAGTGAGGTAAACACCTGAATAATTTCATCTCACCATTCCTCCCTCATCTTGCCTCAAAAAAAACTTTGGAGAGCCCAGACAAAATATGTCTTTTGTTTGCTTGGTTTTGCTTTTGTTTTTTCACATTTGCTAAATTATCCAGATAAATACATTATCTGTCCCTCCACCCAGGGAAGGGCAAAGGATCAGGTGACACCATTATACCTTTGCCAGCTACAGGGACAAAAATCTTCCGCAGCCCGGCAACCAGGCAACGTGACACATTTTTGTCAGTTTTCTTTTTCCCAGTGGGTGAAATTTAACCAATACTTTGTTAGCGAAGGTCTAGTCGTTCCCCAGAGGAAAATTACAGGAGTGAAGATATAACCTCTGCCATACCACATATGAGCTTAAAAGGATAGATTTCTAGGTCTAGCCACCGTTTTGAAATTAGGTTTTAAAAGGAATAGGTTTGTTGCTATGGATTTAAGGGGCAGGAGGGCTAACATTCACTTACTGTTCTCAAAAATAACAGCGAGCCAGAATATTTCCATCCTATTACAGCTCTGAGGGAGGATAATAAAAAATAAAAAAAAAAAATTTCCCTGTTGGATAAAAGTGAAGCAATCATGGCCACAAATGCTAACAGCATTAACTTTGCATTATTGAGATTCACGCCCTCGTTCCATTACCAAAACATCCTCCAGATTAAAACAGACATAACTGGTAGCTTGAAACTAATAGCAAAGGGCTGCCTGACCATCACTCTGTCAGCTTCATCTCTGCGACTATTTCCCCTGACAGCTTCTTCCAGGATATTTCAACCAGCTGTAAAATCTGCCTTCTCCTTCTTTTCTCTCTTTAAGGGAAAAGGCTGCCAGAGGAATTTGGTGCATTAGGACAGACTTTATTAAACAACTTAATCCATCTCTGCCTGCCTAGCATGGCCTAGGGAGTCCTAATTAATCAATAAGCATTTATTGAGCATTCTAATGTGTGTAATAGTCCTGAGTCAGGTGTTGTGGAGCCTTCGAGGAGCTAGTTAGGAAAATGGAGCACTCCGCCCCACAGAGAGAGTTCTGACAGTGTGAGTTAGTCCTTGGAGAATGGGAAGTCACATTTGTTGAGGGCTCCTGGTTGCAAACACAGAACTAGATGCCTTCTGTATGTTTTATTTCACTTGATCTGCATTACTCAGCTGGGGCTGCCATCACAAAGTCCAACAGACTGGGTGACCTAAACAACAAATTTATTTCTTCACAGTTGTGGAAGCTAGAGTTCAAGATCAAGGTTTTGGCACGGTCGGTTTTATCCTGAGGCCTCTCTCCTTGGCTTGCATATGACCATCTTCTCCCTCTTTTCTTTCCTTTGTGAACACACATATCTCCGTTCAAATTTTCTCTTCTTATGAGGATACTTGTCATATTGGATTAGGACCCAACTAAAGACCAAATTTTAATTTAACCACCTCTTTAACTTATCTCCAAATGCAGTCACATGCTGGAGTACTTAGAGTTAAGGCTTCAACACGTGAATTTGTGTGGACACAATGCAGCCCATAACACAATCCTACCATGAAGGTGGGAGAATATGTCAGGTAGGATACCACTGTTTAAAAACAAACACATAAGCAAGAAAAACAAAATCTGATCCAAACTATGTGTTAGAATTAGGTTCACCTGTGAATAACAGAAAAAAATGACAGTGGCCTAAATGTAATAGAAGTTGATTTCTCACTTTCAAAAAATAAGAAACAGTCCAAAGCTGGAATAATGTTCCATGGTGGCAGGGACCCAGGAATCTTCCATGGTTTCCATTCCCAAGGTCACCTCATGGTCCAAGATGGCTGCTGAAACTCCAACTATTGAGTCTATATTCTACTGTGTTGATGTTGTTATCAGAAAGGCTCTTCTCTCACAGTTGTAAGATGGTTGAAGCATGCTAAGGCTTTATCTTCCCTAAGTTTCAAATCCAGTAGAAAAAGTAAGAGTCTCTTTTTCAGAAATATCAGCAAAGTTATTCTTTGTTCCTTTGATCCCAATTGGGTTCTGTGCCCATTGCTATGGCCAAGGGAATGTGATGTCCTGACTCCCTTGGACCTGGGTACTTCCCACCCCTGGGCTCAGAGTGTGGCTGGGATGGGCCCCAGAGGGAAATTTCACCTAATGTTGTACTAGAAGAAGGACAAGTAGATACTGCATGGTACAAACCACAAATGTCCACAGAGAATTACCCACATAGTGCAGATAAGCACAATGTGACTCAGAGAGGCTGTTACTTGCCCAGGTACTCACACAGCTGGTGGAGCTAGGATTCAAACCCTGGCTGTCTGATGGCAACGTCCTTCCTCTTTTTACACTTCTGCATTAGTAGCTTCAAAGCCTGGGGATACCACTTTGGGATGGAGCATGGTGGGAAAACTTCCAGGGAGAGGTGAGTTAATGAAGGATAGGTAAGACTAGATGCCAGGGAAACGGAGGTAATAGCATCACAGACAAGGAGATTTTCTTCATACTGAGTCAATTCCTGGATGCAACCCGTGGAGTGGTTCTCCTGGCAAGATACCAAGGTACACTAAGGATCAGCTACTACTACTGAATAACAGTTTGCAAATTCCTCAGATTGCTAATCAGCACTCTGGGGTGGGGGAGGAGGATTTCAGAGCCAAATGGCTTTGGGGAAACCTGTCCACATTCCCTTGGTGAGTCACAGTAAACATCAAAAAAACAAAGGCTCTGAGAAGTCCCGAAAAAAGTTATTTCATTTGGTTTAAGCAGTATTTCCTAGACAACTATCATTTGTTGCTCAAAGTTGTTGTTTATCAGTTGCTTGGCCTCGAACACCTATTAACATCTTTAATATTCTGACAAACTAGTATTCTTTGGATTGTACTTCAGGGCATAGAAACTGCTGGTTTAATCCAAAGCTTTATTTCCGGATGAAGAAACTGAAGTTCAGGGAAGTTAAGGGACATAGCCAATATTGTCTCACAGGTGAGTGGCTGCCCAGAGACTAGGACCCAGGCATCTGCATTCGCAACCTGTCTGTTCCCAGCCCATTTGTAATAACTTGCATGTGGGTAGTCCTTTCCAAAATACCTTCACATTAAGTTATTTTAATTCATTGAGCATGACTAAACTAAACATAACATTGTTCTCATTTAACATTTCAATTTTCACTGGGTGGCAGAAGATAGGATCATCTAAGCAGGTGATCAGTTCTGGCATTTCCAAGAACTGTGTGTGTGTGTGTGTGTGTGCACGCATGTGTGTGTTTCCGTGTTCTCTTGCATGCACCATGCCAGAGGCAAAGGCACTCAGTTAAATTACTTACTGCAGCCATTCAATCAATATAGGGCTGGGTCTGTTTCCGTGCCCTCCATTTTCTCTATATAGGTTTTGAGTAGATACATTAATCAATCAATCAAAAAATGTTTATTGAGTACTTACTATGCTCTCAGTCCTATCATATATGGAATATGTACTATGTGTGAAGCCCTATACTAAATATTGTGGGAGGTACAAAGTTAAACAAGCTGTGGACCCTGCCCCAAGCAGTTTACTGTCTAATGGAGGATATACGATAAGTGCTTAAAAATATATAATGAAAGGCAAAGTGTGATCAGAGAGAGACATAGTTGTTTGTTTGTTTGTTTGTTTGTTTGTTTAATAGGAGAAGAGGCATTTGACGGGGGTTGAAGCTTCCTATCCAATTGCATTGGCCTGGGCAGATGTCAGACTTTCCTCTCTGCAGGTGAGAAAAGCAAAGTTCTAAAAGCTGTTGGGCTCCAGATCTTGCAGCTGAACACAGGAAAGCCCGGCCTGCAAATTAGAATCACCTGGGGATTTTATACCATAGCTGTCTAAAGTTCCATCCCTGACTTGCAGAATCAGAATCTAGGGGCTGGGTGCTTTAGGATTGCATTTTTTGTTAAAGCTTCTCCCAGGTGATTCCACCAGGTGATTCCACCAGGTGATTTTGGCGTGGTCAGGGTTGAAAGCTGCTGGTCTCAAGCCAGTGCAGCAGGCCAGGTGGGCAGGGAAGAAGGCCGGGGCACGGTGGGTGACAGCAACAGGGGAGAAGAGTGGGACCGAGAAGCATGGCAGAAGAAGACTCAGGAGTCCTGAGCGGAGCCTAGATACGGGGGTAAAGACGAAAGCATCAAAGGTGGCTTCAGGGAACAAGCAATAAAGCCTGGAACTGCCACCATGGAGAGTGTCCCAGGCAAGAAAGGTAAGGGTTAAAAAGAAGCATCTAGAGTGCAGTTAGAGTTCAACTATGTGGGTCAGGTCTGCCTTGAGTTTCTCAGGAAGAGCGAAGAGCTAGGGAGTGTTTACTGTGTGCCAGGTCTGCGCTGACACTTTGGCTGTGTCATCTCATCTCATCTTCATGACAATCCCACCAAACGAGCCCAGTGTTATCCTGCTACGGACCAGGAAACCGAGATGCAAAGAAGTCAAGGAACTTGCCAGAGCTTCCACATCTCATGCGCAGAAGGACTGAAATGTGAATGGACCAAACTAGCGCTTTAGTCTGCTCTTCATTTTTGTTTGTAGAAACATATATTGTGTGTACAGAATTCATGGCCCAATTTTTGTCAGCTGAATCTTTGCCGACTTTATATTAGTGCCAGAGACTGAGCTAAGCAGGATCCCAGATCCAGTGTGGGGTGTTTGGGAGCTGATGAGACTCAAACAGGGAGCCGTGGAGGATTCTGAACAGGAAAATAGGTGCCATTTTGTTTAATTCTCACAATAAAATTATGAGAAAACTGAAGCTCAGAGAGGTTAAAAACCTTGCCCAAGCACCACTGGAAAGAGGCAAAGATGAGATTTGAACCCAGATCCATCTGAGTCTAAAATCACATGTTTTTACATCATAACCCTGTACTGCCCCCAGGGTATCTGGGTCTAACCTGTTAATAACACCTGAGCTGATGGGCGATTCTTGGAAATAATACCCTTAATGTGTTTCTCCACCACCACCCCACACGCGTCCCTCCTCCCTCCTCTCCCACCCGCCCCAGCTCATAGAGGCAGGAGCCCTGGCTATGATCCTAACTACAGGACAAACCCCCCTTTCCAAAGGCCAGTAAGTGGCTTCAGGTGGCGATTGGGCCAAACAGCCAGTAGCCTGCACTGGCCTATGGAAAACGTATTCATGAACAAAAGCCTGAGAGAATTTCTCAGCGGCAGTAGCAGCCAGTGGAGCACGGGAGATGTTCCCCTTCTGTGCAGAAGGATTAGAATTCTGCAACGTCCACTCGCCAAAGTGTAACTAATTGGTTTTGCTTCCTGGGGCAGAAAGCAGGGAGGCAGGACAGCCTGCAGCTGCTCCATCATTTCCGGGTTCAGCTACATCCAAGCCAAGGCCAACCAGGAAGGGTCTGGCCTGCCACCAGCTGCTCTGTCAAGCCACCTGGCAGCCAGAGGAGGGTTTTGTCAGAGCCCTCTTAGAACTGGACAAATAACCATCTCATCTCACCAGATGCAGGGTTGGGCTATGAGCTGAAACAAGTGTAGGATCCCTTAGGCCCACTGGGTCGGGGTTGGGGGTGCCTGGGAAAGTGACTGTTATGGTTATAGCAGCATTCGCAGACGGCTCAGCGATGGCACCACCGGGAACATCAATAGAATCATCCAGCCCCTTGCTACTTTAAGCATGCTACCTAGTTGTGATGGTTAATTTTATCTGTCAATTAGGCTGGGCTACAGGGTTCCCAGATATTTGGTCAAACATTCTAGATGTTTCCGAGTGTTTTTAGATAAGATTAACGTTTAAATCAGTGTACTTTGAGTAAAGCAGGTTACCCTCCGTCATGTGAGTGGGCCTCATTGAATCAGTTGAAGACCTGAATAGAACGAAGACTGACCTCCCCCAAGCAAGAGGAAGTTCTGCAGCAGATGGCCTTTGGACTTGAACTGCAACAATGGCTCTTTCCTGGGTCTCCAGGCTGATGGCCCACCCTGCAGATTCGGGATTTGCCAGCCTCCGTAACTGAACGAGCCTATTCCTTGAAATAAATCTAGATAGATAGATAGACAGACAGACAGACACACACGCTCCCTATCGACTCTGTTTCTCTGGAAGACCCTCACGAATACACCAGTCCAGCAGCAGCAGCAGCATCTCCCGGGAGCTGATTAGAAACACAGACCTACTGAATCAGATTTTACCAAAATCCCCAGGTGACGTATGTACGCTAAAGTTTGAGAGGTGCTGATCTAGAGCACCCCTCTTGTGTTACAGGTGACAGAATAGCACTAAAGAGGTCAGGAGGCTCTCCCCACGTCCCATAGCTAGACCTGGGCAGGCCTCAGATGAATAATAACTCACGCATATGGCACTTTCCCTTATTTTAATCATTAAATCTTCATAACAGCGCATGAAGTGTGACGGGCAGAAATATTATCCCCACTTTACTTATGAGGACACTGAGGCACAGAGATATTATATAACTTGCCCAAGGACGTACAGGAATTGGCAGAGCTGGAACTCAAGCCAGGGATTCTACCTTATTTTGCCCCGTATTCTGGGACAGGGGTTTGCAGGTTTTTTTCAGTAAAGAGCCAGATAGAAGAGTGGTCCCCAACCTTTTTGGCACCAGGGACCAGTTTCATGAAAGACAATTTTTCCATGGACGGGGGTGCTGGGAGGAGGAGGATGGTTTCAGGGTGATTCAAGCACATTGCATTTATCGTGCAGTCAAACCTCTCTGCTAATGATAATCTGTATTTGCAGCCACTCCCCAGCACTAGCATCACCACCTCAGCTCCACCTCGGATCACCAGGCCTTAGATTCTCATAAGGAGTGAGCAGCCTAGATCTCTCACATGTGCAGTTTACAGTAGGGTTCACACTTCTGTGAGAATCTAATGCCCCTGCTGATCTGACAGGGGGTGGAGCTTATGTGGTGATGCCAGCGATGGGGGATGGCTGTAAATACAGATGAAGCTCCCTTCACTTGCCAACTACTCACCTCCTGCTGTGTGGCCCTGTTCCTAACAGGCCACAGGCCAGTACTGGTCCATGGCCCAGGGGTTGGGGACCACAGAGATAGAAAATATATTAGGCTTTGTTGACCATACAGTCTCCATTGCAAATATTCAGTTCTGTCACTGTCTCAGGAAAGCAACCATAGACAATAAACAAATGGGCATGACTGTGTTCTAATAAAACTTTATTTATAACAGGCGGTGGGCCAGATTTGGCCCCCAGGCTGTAGTTTACCCTGCATCATATTGCACAAGTCATGAGAAAGCAATCTCTACACGGGCCTTCCTATCCTATTCCTGAGTCCTTGAAAGGAGAAAGGGATTGAGTGGGGCTTTTTACTCCCAGGGAAAGCCTCTCCCAGAATCTCATATAGCAAATATTTGTCTGGAGAGAGGGAGACTTTTATCCCAGTCCAAATGAGGGTTTGAGCAAAACAAGGTAGACGTCAGCGGAGATGCTGCAAGTGGTCGCACAGGACGTGCCCTCAGGGCGCTCCAGTGGGGGCCTGACTCATTCCTGCTCTCCACTCACTTGTCTGACTGTGGTTCAAGATGCACCAGCTAGAGCGAGCACACCCTTTGCTAATTGTTCTGCCCGAGGGGGCCCTTTCTGCAAGCTCCTCCCAGAGGGAGTGCCTTTGCTGCTCTGCATGAAGTAACTGCCTGCTAGCAGCAGCCCTGAGGACTCCACAGGCTGGGCTCCCCCACCCCAAAAACATCCCTGCGGAGAAGGCCTGCTGCAGCTGCTCAGTGAGCACACTTGTTCTGCACAAAAAGCACAGGAGACAAAAGGAAAGAAACTCCAGTAAGCGATGTCTGACTCAGGAAACAAAGCTGGGGACCATCCTTTAATGTTTGCATTCATTAATGTTCCCGTCAATTTTAAACACTGGGGTAGAATTTCCAGACTTTGCAGATCATTTAAAAGCTTAAGGGATTATCAAACCAGTCATTTAAAATGACATTTTCACTGCGCAAATATTATTCTATTAAAGAGCATGCATGGCACAGGCCGAGATCAGCTTTGGCAGGGTTACAGGGCCTTCCTCCATTGCAAACCCCACTGTTTCCTCATAAAGCTGTCAAGCCCCCGCTTAATGAAACATATATTAATGCAGTGATGTTAGCCATGTCACAGCAAGCTAATTCATTCTGGCTTTTTCCCGTTGCGCTACCCTATTAAGGCTTTTATTATTGTATCCTCTTAGGATCACCCCCAGCAGGTCGGCCATTGGCCCAAGGAGATGAAATCTAAGAAAGTGTTTAATTTCCAAACAGGCCAAACATCTTAAATAAATAAATAACCAACAGACCTGGGTTTGAGTGTTATGGTAACATGCACAGGCAGACTATTGGGTTTTATTAGGAAAGAGATACCATAAGATTGATAAACAATTTCATTCTCTTCCCAAGTTTCTTTGACCTGATAGAGCTGCTAACTTTAGTTCTTGGGGGGTAGGCTTCCTTCTTTCATTACCGAAAGAGAATCCACTTGGCATGATCAGGGCTTAGCAAAAACCTTTTAACGCTCCATTTCCAGATTGTCTTTCAAGAAGCATATCCGTATCTGCCGTTCTCGACACACTCTGCATTTGCTCACGGAGTCTAAGAGGGATAAAGGGAAGCATTTTGGTGCAGTTTTTCCCTTACAGTCCAGCAAGTAAAAAATGATTTCGATAAAAAATGTGGAAGCCTTCACAGACCCAGGAACTTCCAGAGTTCAAACCCTTTTACGGAACAAGGGAGGACTGGCCAAATGATCAACCCCCATGAGAATCCATGAAGCCAGGGACTGTATTCGAGGTACCTGGACTCGAGCCATCTGAACGGCCCTGTATTCTCTTTAAGGGAAAGTAAGGGGGCATATCTTCTCAGGAAAACAACCATTTCCAGTTACGTTCTTTTTGCCGTAAAATTACTTCCCTGAACATACGTCCCCAAGGAAAATTCACGTATTGGCCCAAATGACTGGAGGTCACTATTTTCAGCTACAAAAATCTGCTTACATCAGTCAATGACAAGCTATAAACACTAAGCCACTTGGGAATGACTTTTATAATTCCACCTATGACTAGGCTTTGGCAGTTGGGGGCCATGAAGAAAGCATTCTTGAGAGAATCCACAAGCCTGGGTGTTCCTGAGGGGAGAGGGCAGGTTCTCATCTCTTCTTTCACCTTCCTCTTTCTACCATCCTCATTCCAACTGCCAGCCCAGACACACACACACACACACACACACACACACACACACACACACCTGTGTGCCATGCTACCAGGTGCTGCATTTGACACCTGACTCCAGCCTCCTCTTCTGGGACAGCCTGGCATCTTGGCAGGAATGCTATGGACCACAGGACTGTAGGGAAAGGCCTGCTCAACCTGCACCTCATTGGGGGCCACTCCTGCCCTTTTAGAACAATATTTTCCAGGATGCGTCTGTGAAACAGACAATTTGGGGGAAAGGTTTTTTTAGTTTTGCAAGTAAAAAAATGTGTCACTTTCTAGGTGATTCAAAACTAATTTGCAGCCGAGCATGGTGGCTCAAACCTGTAATCCTAGTACTTTGGGAGGCCTAGGCGGGAGGATTGCTTGAGGCCAAGACTTTGAAACCAGCCTGAACAAGAGTGAGACCCCATCTCTACAAAAAACAGAAAAATTAGCCGGGCATGGTGGCATGCACCTGTAATCCCAGCTACTTGGGAAGCTGAGGCAGGAGGATCACTTGAGCCCAGGAGTTTGAGGTTGCTGTGAGCTAGGCTGATGCCGCGGCACTCTAGCTAGGGTAACAGTGAGACCCTGTCTCAAAAAAAGATTAAATAAATAGATAAATAAATAAAAACTTTTAACTAATTTGCATATTGAAAGCTCTGGGAAGTCCTGCAGTAAAGATATTTGTTAAATTTTGTTTAACTTAATATTTGGCAATCTTAGTTGACTACTGAAACCATTCTTGAAGTAGCCTTCATTGCTGAGGAGCACAGACTTAGAAACTCTGATAGAACCTTGATTAAACACAACTACCACAAAGAAAGTTCTAAAGGCACTAAGTCTATAATCCCAAAGCAGTATATTTTCAAGTCAGCATGGAAGCTTCTAGGAAAGGGAACAACATGCCTGTTTATAATTCTGATTTTTCAAAAACCAACAACCTACCCTCCCTCTGCCATACCATTAACTAAAGCAAATACCACATGGTGTGTGCAGCTGTGTACAACTGACACAAAGGCATTTGTGTACAGAACTTCCATGCCGTCGAGGGGAGAGGAAAATTTGTTCTTGGGAAAAAAACCTAACTGCGCACTGCCAACACCAATAGTCTTCCTCCTCAACAGACTTGGTGCCGGTGCCAAAAATCATTCTCAGTTCCCTTTTTAACTCTGCCCTCCTTTATCCGCTAAGACTGGGGGAAGATTATTTTGATTGGAATTAGACAGCCACCTGCAGCTAGATCTTTAGCTGTTATTAGTGTTCTGCTTAAGCCCTTTCACAACAAGCTCATTGAAAAAGACAGTGAACTTTTGAAGTTGCCCAGTACTATCTCTTGTGATTTTCTCAAGTTAACAACCTCCATGCCAGCCAATTGTGCTAGCTGGAGGAGGTGATAATCTCCTCCCCAGGGTCGTGGTCAGGAATTAAAGGGTCTGGGATAAATTACAGAGGCAATCTCTGCCAAGAACTCTCGTCTCCTTGATCTCGCCCCATGCTTCCTTAATGTATTTTTATTTTAACACAATGTTCAGGTGATTTTCTACCATCCCTTCCTAAATGCCTCCAATAAGTCAAGCCTTTATGTCTTTTCCAAACATCACACCTACTCAGAGTTGGCCTTGTAGATGCGCAATTTCCAATTTGCCCCTAAACACGGCTTAGTTAAGTTACCTACTCTGTCTCTCCAACGGAGGACACAAACAAGTCCCCTTCCTTTTAAAACCCCCAACACCGCAACCTTCATCACCCACTACGCTTCTAATAACATGTCTTTGTGTTTGCTTATCCATTTAGAGCTTACAGAGAGGCTTCAAATACAAACTCTCCATTGACATTCACGTGGCGCTGTCCCCGTGGTGGGGGACGACCCTTGTGGGTATGTAATTATCCGGCCCATTGAACAGAAAGCCACATTGGGTTCCGTTTTTCTGCATCAGTAGCTGAAGGAACTCAGCTGAGTCCGAGCTGGCCTCCATGCTGAATGACAAGGAGAAAGAACCTCTAGTGGCCCAAGGCAGAGATCACAAAACCAAAGATATAAGTCTCAGAAGAGCTTCTTAATTCCTTGTAATGCTTAGGATGAAACTCCACGGGTGGCCACAGTCTTTGATCCTCCCAACTTTGTTCACCCTCTCTTGCCACAGCTGAGGCCCATTCCACCAACATCCATGTCATGCTCCTTTTCTGGGGGTGCACGGTGGGGGGGGGGGGCTTCTGTTTCTTTTGGCTTAATCTTTTTCTAGCTATGAGACACTCATCTTCTCCACTGTTAATGCTTTTATTTCCACGGGTGAAAGTAGAGCTTAATATTAGATGAGTTAAAACAATGGAAGAGCTCAAAGGAAAAGCTCCTAAAGTAAAAGGTAAATCCAACAAGATTCAAATCCTGGTTTTACCACTTATAGGCTTGGGCAAGTTACTTAACCTCTCTGAGCCTTAATTTCCTTGTCTGTAAAATGGAGATAATAATAGTGCCACCTTCAAAGGGTCATTGCAAAGACCAAAGGAGTGGACAGACAGTTTCCATCACTTAAAATGCGCTAGGTGGTACCTTATTACTATTCGTTCTGCCTAAATTACAGAAAACTGATACAAATAAATGAGCAATCTATTCTCCTTACTACAATGAGCACCTCCCCAAACTGAGGGCTGTTGACAGCTGTCCTACAGCCCTCCTTTGTCACAAAAGGACCCTTCCTTCTCTTCCAAAAGCTCCAGTTATTAGCTATTATTAGAAGCTCCAGTTATTAGAAAACTCGTCTAAGATTAAATAGCTGGTAAGCGACAGACAAGGGAGCTGAACCTAAATCTCACCGACTCCAAAATCCCTCCCCTTCCACCACACCCCCAGCAGACTCATCAGAAACAGGAAACTCACCAAAGAACATTATTGCTCTTTTATCAGTTGTTGAGAGAAAGCAAATATCAGGTGATCCCAGAGACAGAAATTTTAATATTTTTTTATGCAAATTCCATACTTAACCCCCCAATATCATTAACAGAAATTAGAATGGCTAATAGGGATAAGGGAGGATGGAAGTTAAGTTCATGTAGAAGCGTTCTCTATGGCAAATTATGCAAGTTAGACAGGCATGCCCTGTCCATAAACCCGCACCCTATGATGTTTCAGAAGCTTCTAGAATACTGAGAGATCTGCTGGCTCTCAAGAACCAAGCCAGTGGCAGCAATGAAGGCAGAGCTGAGAAAGAGCCAGCACATGGCCTGGGTTTGTTTTGATTTTGGTTTTTGTTGTCGTTGTTGTTGTTCACCCTTCAAAAGGCAGGCAATTGAATCTTCTTGCTATGCCTAAAAAAATATTGAAAAAAACCTTCACTCAATCTGCAAATGCCCAAGAACATGTTGTCACAGAATAGTGGATCCAATGAAGGCTGCCGGAAGCCTAACTAAGGCTCCTCGGAGGCCAGGACAGGGCCTCAGGGCGGGAATGCTGAGAGGTGAGCCATATGATCTGTCCGCCTGTCCTGCCTCCCACCAGCTACTCACCCATGAGCTGAAATGAAGACGGCTGGGACAAGTCAGCAGGTGAGCAGTTCTGTAGATGGTTTCAGGGGTGTCACCTACCAGCCGCACTCTGTGACCCCACAGGGGTCAGCATGCTCAGCCCCTTGAAGCTCTGGGCAGTGGGGAGGGCTCAGCCCTCAGACCAGGCAGATCTGGCGTTGGATCTCGGCTTGGCCAAGGTGCGAAGAGCACAGGCTAGTACTTGACTCTGACAGATAAGGCCACTGAGCCAAGCTCCCAGACAGTGGGCCTGCCACGGCTGGTACTGCAACATGGGTCTTGTGGCTGCGCCACACGGTGATGCCTCCCCTGACAAGGGTGCCCAGAGGCAGGACGGTGACCCATGGCAGGCAAGGGTAGAGCTGGCAGCCACAAGACCCAGATTGGGAGACGCAGGCAGCCGCTGCAGACACACTGTCAGAGCAGGAGCCACAAAGCTTCTCTGTTTCAGGCATTCCACTCTCCTGTGCTTATGTCCCCCCAGAAACCAAGGGAACCAACCACACGCCCAGCCAGAGGGCACAACGTGGAGAAAGGACGCTCTCCCCACTCCGTGCCTCAGACCACTCTTTGGTGGTGCCCTCTCAGCCTTGAGAATGTGGCGTCATTAGCAAAGGGCCAGGATCAGCTGTGAAGGACAGTGGTGGCCAGTTTGGGAGGATGTGGGCCTAATTCTCCTGTCTGGGTCCGCTTAAAGTCAGAGATATGGGCAAGAATATCCAGGTCACCCTCGAGGAATGTGCAGTTTCACTGAAGAAACAATGAAACTCACAGATAACATGTGAAGACAATTTAGTGCCAAAATGAGCACTGTCCCAACCCTGAGCACATCAAAGGATCTGAAACAAGAGAAAGGTCCCCAGTGACCATTGGGGAAGATGCCATGACCAAGGTGGAGATGGAGCTGCTCCCAGACGTTCACGGTGTGGTTCAGAATTTTAAACAGAGCTGCCTCAGAACCTCAACACCACTCCTCATCTTAGGACAAGGCCACTGTTGTTTCTGCTACACATCTCTTTGCAATGTCTCCGTTCCCTGTCTTCCATCCCAGATGACACGTCAGACACGGCCTGGCGGGGAGCAAGGCATGCCGGTCCCCTGAACCCAGACACCTCCCAGAGTCGCTCGGGTTCCTCTCACCCTGGACGCCAGCATCAGGTCCCAGCCCTGGTGAGGATTTATAGGCCAGGTGCCCGCTGTGATCAGACAGACTGGGCCTTGCCACACAAGGGCCTGGCACTGCTTCACTCCTGTTTCAAATTAACCTAAGCATTTCTCAAGGCACACCTTGTATTAAATTGGAAAATAAAATCAAAAGGAATCCACCTCCTGGCCAATAAAATGTGAGACACCCTCTTCCACAGTCAGCCTCTTTCTGCACCCAGTTTTATTTTGTAAAGCTTCTTCAGGGGCAGACAAAAGGGATGCTAGGTCTTCCCTATTAAGCACTGATAGTAACAAGTGCGAAAGGAAATGCACATAATGGTGTCCCCCTTCTGAGCACCATGACCTCATTTAGAGCATTGCTGTTCTCTGGCGGCTGGAATGTGAGCTTGGTTTCTAGCTGAGAAAACGGAGCCCAGCTCCTAACAGCAGCCCGGGCCTCAGCAGCTCCTTCCCCTTTGTTCACCTGGTAGAGATGCCGGATACAGAGCCCTTGGGTCTTGCTGCAAGTCTCATGCACTCCGCTTTGCAAGATGAACATAAAGTGAGAGCTGCCCCAAAGGGCTGAAGGTCACGGTACAGGGACGAGATTTATAGAGTGTTTCCAACAGCTCCATCGGCTCCAATGCAGGAAAGAATACATGTGTCCCAGTGGCAAGTTCTGCTTGTTTTTTCTTCTGAAGAGATGTATGAAATAGTGAGCAAACACTGGACACAGCGCCAGGAGTGGTTAGAGTGAGCAATTCCTACCTCTATTGCTTGCAAGTTCTTCGACTTTAACTGTTCATCACCCTAAATTTCATTTTTATGCTTGTGACACTCCAACCCTAGCAGGGCGATGGGGTGGAGAATCCTATTTTATGGGATCTATCGAAATGCTCCTAGGGCTTCCACGTATTTCTGGATCTCTTTTATCACTGGTAGGTGGGACCAGCCTGTGATTGATCATCCTAATTTATTAGCAACCTGGAATTCAGACAAGCTGAACAGGACAAACTAAGTTAAAGCATTAGCTGTAAAACAGAGCCCTGTGTTTCATTCCACACTCACACATACACATTGAGATGTCCCCACCTCCAAAGCCTATGTCTCGGACCAGTGGATGACTGGGAAGAACTCTGGATTTGAAGTCACAGTATCAGTGACTGTGACCTTGGGCATATCATGTTATGCATATGGGCAATAATTTGAACAGATTAAAAGCTACTAAAAATGGTAGATTCAGTCAGAGGCCTCCCAAGTTACACCTCACTAATTTGTCTACAACATTGGTTTCTACACAGAAGATTATATGAAAATCTTAGAAGAGATGAGGGTCTGAAAAACTGTATGTGCTTTTTTCTCAAAGGCCAGCAAAGAGTCTGAAACACATGAAAGGAAAGGCTGCCAGAAAAGGGTTCTGGGCTACTTCCCTCACTTAGGGAAGCTATTCATTGCTCTTTTGGGGAAGGAACTCACATTTCTCGAGGGCAAACTGAGTCCCAGGCACCTCACACACATCCTCCTACACAGAAACCCTATGAGGTTGGCACCATTATTACCCATCCTTATTTTGCAAATGGGGAGACAGAGGTTTGTTTCACTGTGCTAAGCAATTGTGAAGGTCACTCACCTATAGGTGAGTAGGGTCTAGGTAGGGTCTAAGATCAGCCTAACCCTAAAGCAGATGCTGCCTCAGATTGGGACACCTACCAAAGCACCATCACATATTAAAGGGCTTTGTACAATGAGAAATGCAATGCAAATCTAAGGGATTGTGAGTGGCCTGAGAGTTCTTTTGCAATAGCTACTGTTTCAGTAGTAGTAGCTCCTCGCTCAATTTCAGAACTTCCCCTTTAACAATCCTCCCTCCATTTGATGTTAAGTGTTGCTGATAGTAGATACAGACTAAACTACATGAAAAGTCAGATGTGCCTTTAGTGGTATTGCCCAGCAGACACTTGATTTCATGGTGAGCTTGGCTTGGAGGGATAGGGACACCCAACCTGAATTCTAGTCTCTGCCATACCATTACATACAAGATCTTGCATTGGACCAGCACTCTGTGAACTTCCTGAGGAAGGGACACTGCTTTAATTATCCAAGTATCTCTAGGGCCTATCAGAGTACCTGTCACATAGAGCACCCTTAATAAGGTTTGCTTGTTGAATAAACAAATGAATAAATGAAGGGAGAGATTCTTATTATAAAGGCGGTATTGTGTGGAATAGAAAACACTAGACTAGGAACCTGAAAACTTGTGTTCTGGCTCTGCCATTAGCCAGCTAAGTGTCTCTGCAAGTCAATGAACTTTCTCTGAGTCTATGTCCTCATTTATCAAATGGCATAAAATGATCGTTCTATCCATGATACAGCATCTCCGTGATACTATCCAAATAGCATCATGGAGATGCTTTATCAAATGAAGCAATGTTGCAGATGAACTTAGTTTAAATCTATTCAGATATGTCACGCCATTTTATCATATAGAGTCAAGGAACTGCAGGATGTCACAACCAAAGCTATTGCTTTTTACAGATGAGAAAACCACAGCCAAAGAGAAGAAGGGTCGAGATCTCAGGCCCTTTTCTTGCTGTTTTGCCTTGATAACGACATATTGGCTAACTTCATGAGCATCCTTGCCAGAGTCAGCAGATTATCTTTGGGCTGAACCCACAACACCCACTTCACTGGGTGGCCTTTGCAAGGTGTCTGAGGATACACTTCCGAAGCAGAATTGGGTAGAAGGTTCTTCCTATATGACTTTCTCTGTTTTCTGAAGGTATTTGGGGCTATCGAGAAGGGTTTTCCAGAATATAAAAAATATGGTCCAAGCCCACCCATCCAGTTATCTATGATGCTTGGGTAGCTCCACAATCTAACCCCAGTCTCTCTCTCCAGTCTCAATCTCCACCACTCCCCAGTGAATTTCTCTGTTTCTGCCAGGCGGGCATCCTCAGCAGCCTCTGTTATGCTTCAGTCAATCTCTGTGACTCCAGCCATATAATTCTTCCCTTTTTCCCCTCCACCCACCTTGGAGTTCATCCTACCACTTCTCCATCCAGATACCACACATCCTTGAGAAACAGCTCAAGCCCCATCATTGCCAAGATGTCTTCCATGGCTACCCAAGTCCACGGGTCCTTCTCTCCTTCTCCCACCCAGTTTGTACATTGACATCTATTTTGAGTTGAATTATATCTCCCAAAAAGATAATACTGGAGTCCTAAACTCCGGTACCTGTGAATGTGAACTTAATTGGAAATAGAGCCTCTGTAGATACAATTAGGTTAAGATGAAGTCACAGTGGATCAGGGTGGGCCCTAAATCCAGTCACCGATGTCCTTATATGGAAAGAGATTTTAAGACACAGAGGAAATTGGAGTCTTTTGGGCACGAGCCCAGAACACCAAGGATCACTGAAAACTGCCAAGAAGCTAGAAAATGCAGGGAAGGATTCTCCCTCGAGCCTTCAGAGAGAGAATGGCCCTGCCAGCACCTTGATTTTGGACCTCTAACATCCAAACCTATGAGAGAACAAATTTTTGTTGTTTTAAGCCACCCAGTTTGTGATACTTTGTTCCATCAATCCCAGGAAACTAACACAACATCTCAGGCCATCCATTGGCTTATAGATACTTGATACCATCTGCTACTGGTCACCTTCTCATGAGCATATCATAGGCCTGTGATCTGCCTGAGGATAGGAGCCCTCTCGCACATGTCCCTGGAGCCTCCCTAGTGCCTGGTTGCAAGTGGCTTGATTGATTTTACCTCAACCATGGAGACTGTCAACAGTCCTTCAGGAAGGGGGGCTGCATTAGAAAAGGCACTTGCTTTCTGCTCAGATTCAACAAGTTCTGGAAACATGATAAAGTAGAATGTGGGTGTCTATTTCTCGGAGAATATTACCTGCTTTTTAGCTGCTGTTCAAGCCCCAACTTATCAAAACAAGCTTACCTGAATCTTTTCTTTATACTCTATTGCCACCGAGCCCTACGCCAAGTACAGTCCAGGCAGCTGTCCTTGGCTCTCTGTCCTGCCAGGCTGGCCTGCCCACCACCCTTCCCTTCCAACATCACTGCCACCCACACACATACACTCCCCTACAATGTAATTAAATCGGACTTGACTCTATTGTGGTCCCAATCTCAGTCTTCAGAGTCAAATCCCACGTGGAGTTAACCTTCGATACACAGTAACCGGTGCTGGTGCATTGGCCAGCCACCCCACTCCACGCACCCCGCTCCACCCCAGAATGGGCATGAGATTGCAAAGCACCTCAGCAGGTTTTAACCTGAACAAGCCTCTGATGGTTTCAGCATCTCACCGCACTGAATGTACCTCTAGTGTTTAAAGACAGGCATCTTTTCATACCCTGTGGCCCTCAAGTCAAGCTACCTGCCTCACCTGGTGCTGGGCCCAAGAAGCAATAATAAGAGAAAATTTGATTCTTAGTGATTTTCACTTTGTCTCCGAGTAGTGTGTGACTCACAGGGATCGTTTCTCCCATTTGCTTCTCCTGCCCTTATCCTCACCTTCACCTGCGTCATCCCGTCTCTGACCTGTGAATCTAAATCCTACCCAACCTCCAAGTCCAATTCAAACGTGGTCTCCTCCAATAAACTGTCTTTCATTCCCAAAATAATCACCCCAGTCTCTTAGCTCCCATTAAAACCTCTCTTTTGGCATATAGTTAGAATTATCTTATTTCATGGGTATTTAAATAATCCTTTGATCTACTTAATCCCAGACTGGAAGATTCTTGAGAGCAAAGATTTTGTCTTCTCTCCCTTTC
Organism: Indri indri; assembly: GCA_004363605.1. Classification (NCBI taxonomy): domain Eukaryota; kingdom Metazoa; phylum Chordata; class Mammalia; order Primates; family Indriidae; genus Indri; species Indri indri. The sequence continues at coordinate 21,278 of RJWJ010011964.1, forward strand.
AAGGTTTTAGGAATTGAATGAGAAAATGTAGTCAAAGAGCTCACATGATGTCTGTCACATAGTATGTACTCAATAAATGTCAATTCCTTTCCCCCTTACACATCCTTGTAACCCCAAGAGCACCTGGCAAAGTCTCTTGAATCTTGTAGCTGCCTAATAAATGTTGAACACATGAATCAACACAGATAAATGGTAATATTTCAACTGCCTTCCTAAGGTCAGTGAGTACCAATTCAGACATTTTCACTTTACTCCCTCAAATCTTGAATTTGTGGGCACATAAAGATCATTTCTGTTCCACACCTCTGAAGCAGAATGTGGTGATGCTAGAGGTGCGTGGTGGAAGGCTGACAATGTCCCCCAGGAGTCAGTCCAGAAGCCATCATCTAAGGCTGGACAAAATCAGGCAGCAGCCCAACTGACCTTTAAGCTATTTAACCAATTTAGTATTTGTAAATAGTGTGCAATTAATCCTTATTTTTGCACTCGTCTCACATTTTTTCACTAATTTCTTATATGTCCATGTTCATATAACAGGTATGTACTACATCATATATATCACCACTTCTCTTAGCAAATTTAAATCCTCAGAAGTTAAACCCAACCATCATATCGGTAAGATTGCACAGAGCTGGCACCTCTTGATGCTAAGTTAATAGAGCTGAAGGAATGCTAGATGTCTCTGAGAGGAAGTAGCAGAGGACAGGTATAAGAAGACTCCTCCTTCATCCCTACTCCTAACACCATGGGACCCATGCATTTCTCTTGGAAGGGATTATGAAGAGTCCAAAGGCTCCACAGGCTGGCTGGTCACTCCAGTCTTTGGGCTAAACCTTTGGATGGAGCAGGCCTTGCCCTAAGCATTGGGTTACCCTTGTTTACGTTAACAGAAAGAAAAGCCAGCCCAGAGCCCAGGACCCCCCTGGCAGGGGCCTGATTTCACACACATTTTCCCCAGATTCCTATTGGCTTGGCTGGAAACCACATATTAAAACCCACCAATCTTTCCACTTGAGCCTGATGAAAGCTTCACCAGAAACAGCTGCACTTCACATGTGGTTTAAGTTAATATCTTATCCTGACGGTTTAACTCTAGCTGGCTGGGCTGCTTTTTTAATATTCACAAGCCCCTTTTGTTTCATATTAAGAATATGTCTTTCATTACTCACCAGAGCTGAGGAACACAATGAAGCTGGTAGCACTTCATTTTCGAAATGTCTGAAATAATTGTTTGTATTGTGTGTTACTCAAGGAACACTCTAGGTTGCCTATCTCAGAAGCATATGAAAGTGTTAAACAACCCTAACAAGAACATTGCTAGACCTATGTGGAACGTTTTCCTGTTAAAAAAGTAAAGCCACACACTAATGGCTCCAATTTAGTTTCTAAGTCCCAGAGCTCACTGTGTCAAGCAACATAAGTTCATTGTTTTGTTTCCTCCAATGGCTCTCAAAACCATCCCATCTCTTTAGCCTGTAGGAAAGTCTAATCAATATGTGGCTAATTTCACACACAGGCACACCCCACACATATGCACACGCTCTCCTTATATCCATGCTGGGCATGATTAACTTTCAAGTTCATAGAAATCTTGCAACTCTGGTTTCCCTGGCAAAATGCACATCAGGTTCCAAAAGTTTTGACCTAACAGGTCCTCTTTGCTAATGTGATGTCACTTAGGGGCATCTCCACTGCATGATGTCATTTGTTGTGCAACGGTAAATTTGGGGTGCTAGCAGTATTCTGCAGGTTTGTTTGTCCTAGCACCTGTCTAAAAAGAGTCAAGATTCGAAAGACTTCAACAAGCCCCTTTTGTACTCATTAATCATTAAATATATGGCTACATTTTTATGGCTCTTGAATTTTTCCCATATTTTATTTCTGTGTTTCATCCCTAATTTGGGCAGAGGAAGAAAAAGAAGGGGAGGAGGAGAGGAATTATTGCTAACCATTATGAGTATTTCAACATGTGCAGGGCACTGCTCTGCATGCAGGAAGCCTTACAACAAACCTATCAGTGTGGTATTATAATATTATCATCCCTGTATTATAGAAGCTAAAGCACAGAGAAATTAAGTAACTTGACAAGATGGCATGGTTAAGTCATTGTGGCAGAGAACACTGGTTAACCCCAATATCGTTTTTCCCATTCTTCTCTAGTCATAGAACTATAGAAATCAGAATTGTATTGATTACTATTGGCCGGGTATATGGCCACCCAAATAAAGATTATGTGGTAGGTAGAATTCTAAACGATCCCCAAGATTCCTACCCCATGGTGTACATGCCCTGTAAACCCCCTTCTCTTGAGTATAGGTGGGACCTATAATATAATGAAATGGTTTCTCCCTTAGATTAGACTACATTATATGACAATAGTAAAGGGATTTTACAGATGTAGTTAAGGTCCCAGATCAGTTGACTTTGAGTCAATTAAAAGAAAATAACCCTGGATGGGCCAGGCCTAATCAGGTAAGCCCTTAAAAGAGACAGGGCCTTTACTGAAGAGGAAGCGTCAAAGTCAGAGACATGCCCCTGCTGGCCCTAAAGAAGCAATGCTACATTGTGGACAGGGCCACATGGCAGGGAACAGCAGGCAACCTCTAGGAGCAAGGAATGGACCCTAGTGACAACAAGCAAGAAAATGGGACTTCAGTCCTGCAATCACAAGGAACCAGTGAGCTTGGAAAAGCATCCCGAGCCTCAGATGAAATCTCAGTCCTGGATGACGCTTTGATTTCAGCCTGAAGAGAACTTGCACAAAGGACTAGCTAACCCACGCTAGCACTCCTGATCCCTGAAAACTGTGAGATAATAAATTTGTGTTGTTTAAGCCATTAAGTCTGTGATCATTTGTTACACAGCAGTAGAAAACTAATGCAGATTACAGTTCCCCGACTCTCGTGCAGCTGGGTGTCACCATGTGACTAAGTTCCAGCCAATAGGATTTAGCTGAAGTGATGTGAGCAACTCCCCTTCCGTGCCCTCCCGTCTCCCCTTCTCTCTTCCTTCTGGCTGAGTATGGATGTTCTGGTGAGACATCTTAAAGCACAGGAATGAGAGCAAGACACTGAAGATGGTGAAACAACAAGATAAGAAGAGCCTGGATCCTTCAAATTATAGTGATGACCTGCTTACACCCACACTGTTATGTGAAAGTGAAATAAACATCCATCTTGCTTGCTGAATCTATACGTAACTGGCAGAGGTCAAAATGAACCCCGGCGATGTGACCATAGAGCCCATTCACTTAGCCCCTTCACCAAACTGCCCCCCAGCGCCATATTGCATCATAATAGAATTGGAATCACACTGGGTTAGAGCTAGGTGGCATTATACCAGTTAAGTCTGTCAAACTAGTCAAGAAGACAAGAAAGAAGGAACTAGATCACCTTGAATGATGGCCATTTATTGGAAGGATACATGGGTAAGTGAGGTGTCGCAGGAAGTTGAGCTTTGCATCCCAGTTCTGAAACATACAGCAACCTCATGGAGACACAGATTCATCACTCAGCACCTTTGGGTAGTACCAAGTTCCAGTGACCTGCCAGGTTTCTTAGCATTAACTTGGAAGAGAAGACAGTATGATTTGATTTGATTTCTACCAGTCAAATTGGCACCTTAATTAAGCAAACCCCACAAGGCATCTCTTATACCTCTGACATCCCTTGTGTCTAGCCCGGACACGGCTTTAGCACATCTGCCTGGTCCAACCAGCTGTAGCCAGAATAAAAGTTTGGTTTCCCTCAACCCATGACCTGAGCTATGCATGAGATGCACTTAAGAAGTGATTTGCACTATGTTATCTGACAGAGGCAAAGCTCATGGCTTCTGCTCTAGTACTGGTACAAAACTGGTCTCTCCCTTTAGGGAAGAAGACCCAAGAAAGGGAAAAATACTTGCCCAAGGAGTGGCAGCCAGTTACTTTCCTGCTCACCAGGAACGAGGCTGCTCTGCATCCCCCTCCCAAGGCAGCCCCTGCAGTCATGGATTTTTTGCTTCTAGAAGCCATCCCTTAGGGTCACCTGAATATAGACCCATGGTTTCTCCAATATATCACTTTGTCTTCCATTTGTGATAATAGTTTTCAAATTCTTGTCACCTCCTGCAGAATAACATCTCAGAACTCAAAACTCATTGCATCATACAAAATAAAGAATTGAAGCAACTATCAAATTTATTAAACCATTTCTTATTTGGATGTCTAAATAAATTTTCGAGTCTCCATTTTACATGTATCATTTAATATAAATTCGACTCTGGTATATTTGCTTTTCAGTAAAGTCGAAAATCCAAAATAGCACAACAGAGAAACCCCCTCCCAGTATTTCACAACCTCAGTAATACAGCTCCTTAGTGGATCTAACTTAAATCTTTCTTGAAACAATTGGAGCCCTTCTGCTCTGTCCTCTGAAAATGCAGAACAGCCAATGTGCAGGAGGGAAAGTATTACAGTGAAATAGGTACACAGGTCTCGATATTAAAGTTTTCTGTTTCTCCAGACCATCCAGGTGATTGCCTTTTGAAATCACACATGGCCTATCCTGCCATTCATGTAATTTAAGAAAAAAATTAAATAAAAGTATAAAGGAAAACCAGCAGTGTTTTAAGAGATTTCATTTCTACTGGATGCTTGTATTCATTTGCTGGGAGGTGGGAGCAGGTATTATATTATACAGGGTCTCTGGAAACATTTAAAGTTCAGAAAGACCCACAATCTCAATCCAAGCTTCTAGACAGAATAGTGAGGAAGTAAAAGCAAAATACTGACCTTACATTCTTCTGTATCACGTTGGGGTAAGTGGCTTGCCCCTTGAGGTCCAGACTCTGTGCCTGGAAGGCTGACCCAGCCACACAGCATCCAGGGTCCCCTGCCCTCTGGCTTCTGGTTGAGACCCACCAGCGGGCAGTGTGATGGTTAATCTTATGTGTCAACATGGCCAGCCACGGTACCTAGATACTTGGTCTAACATTATTCTAGATGTTTCCATAAAGGTGTCTTATGGATGGGAATAACATTTAAATCAGTGGACTCTGAGCAAAGCAAAACACCCCACATAATGTGGGTGGGCCTCATACAACTGGTTGAAGGCCTCGGTAGAACAAAGACTAACCTCCCCCTGAGCAACAAGGAATTCTGCCAGCAGACAGCCTTTGAACTTGAAGTGCAAGTCTTCCCTGAGTCTCCAGCCTGACAGCCCCCATCAGATTTTGGACTCACCACATCTCTACAATCATGTGAGCCAATTCCTTAAAATAAATAAATGAATAAAAATCTATCTCTCTCTCCCCATCTGTCTCTGTGTCTGTCTCTACACACGTACATCCTTCCCTGTTTTGGTGCTGCTTCTCTGGAGAACCCTAACAATGGAAGGAAATCAGAGGAAGGAAGGGGAACAAGTATTTACTCCCCAGCTCCTCCCCTGTGGGGTTACCATACAGGCCTGGCCACCTCTGGGTGGGGAGCCATGCCCTCCCCGCCACCTTCAGGCCCACAGGTGGTAGGCCAAGGTTGCTCTTACTAACCCTGGGGGCTGGCACTAACCCTGAGTGGTTTCTCCACAGACTGCTCACCCCTTTGTAAATAATCCTGTTATTAACCGCTCCTCAATTTATCCTACTATGAGCATGCTGGGACCCTGACTGATACAAGTGTAACCAGAATGTGAGAGTCATGGCAAAGTTGCTGTGGCATTCAGGAGTTTCCCTTGTCCCACCCCAAACTCTTCCCAGGGTCATTTTCCACTGTGTTCGTTTGCTCCAAAGACACAAAAAACCAGAGGACAGGAGCAAGATAACCAACTAGAGACATCACTTGTCAGACCGGCCCAGCTAGAAGGTAGAATATTGGACTTAGCAGAGTGAAGAAGAGTTGCAGCTCAGACACAGACCACAGAGAGAAACAACAGAGATGTCTGGGTAGGAAAACTGCGAAGCTGAGAAAGAAGAAGATAGAAAGGAGAAGATAGCAGCATGGATCAAATCCAGAGAGGCTCGGATCCCAGCAAAAGGGTAAGGGGTTTTTCCCCTCCCGAACCTAGATGCCCTAGGTGAACTGCAGGACACAAAGTATACTGAACATACTTTCAGCCTCCATGAGCCCTGGCATGGCTGCTAATTAGGAATAGTGGGGTGAACCAGTGAACCCCAGGTGTTTGGGTGTCCATAACGGACTCCCCATGAGAGAGTGCCATGACAGACCAGAGTACTGGCTGTCTTACACCTAGACACTTCCTCCTCTGCACTCCCTCTACTCATGGCATCAGAGAAAGTAATTTGAGCTCAGGCAGACTGGTAGCTGTGGCCCCTCCCACTCCCTCTGCAACTTCAAGAGTACTCTGAATAGAGAAGCTCACGAACAGCTGCTTCTCCATGATGGGTGTGTGCTCTGGGCTAAACTCACCATGGCGAGCAGGGCCATGGCAATCTGGGAGCTTCTCACCCACCCAACATTTTGTGGGATGGCCCACTGGCAGCTTAGGCAGCAGGCTGGTCCCAGTGCCCCCTGGACACAAGAACAGTTCAGGGACATGCAGGGGAGAGGTCGCAGTCCTGTACTTGGGTGGCAAGGAAGCTCTCGTGGATATTTCCAACAGGAGAATGTCGAGGGGTGCTGAGGAACAGGGATCTATGAACACATCCACCCCTTACCCCTACTAGAGAACCACCATATTGGATAGGGCATTATGGAGAAATGCCTTGGGCACACAGGCTGAACATGAGCAGTGGACCTCCCATCACTCATTACAATAGGGAATGCAGCCCAAGCCAAGAAATTCATGAGCAGCTGCTTCTCTCTGGCAGGAGTATGCCTCTGGTTGAGGCTCCTGTGGACAGAGAGGCATACTACTCTCCCCTTGCAGTCTTGTGGTGGAACAGGGGTGCACAACTGGGGAACCTCCTACTTGCCAGCATTTTGTGTACACACATGCTAGTGGGTCAGACACACAGACTTGGGGAAGTTTGAGAGTCAGTCTTGGGCAGCGAGGGAACTCACCTGGACTGATCTGATAGGAATGTTTTGTGGGATTCCAGGGAGCAGCAATTAGAGAAGCTGCTCACCCCACCCCACAGAGAAATTGTGCTAGTGGACAAGGGTAGAGAAAGCCTGGCCCAGGCCCTTAGCACTCAAGTGATGAGACCCCTCCCCTCAGGAACAGCCTTCCCAGTTTGGAGAGCTTACCCTGAACCTCATACCAGCGGCTCCCCTAGTGGCCAGAAAAGCAACCTCTGAGCCCTGCCAAGGTTTTGCAAAACCTTTCAGGCTCTCACAATCCAGCCACAATCTGTCTTGCTACTCCCTCCGCCTCAGTGGGAATAGAGAGCAAGAAACCCCCTGGGAGGTATAGGGTCCCTCCTAAAGCTTGGGGCATTCATGTGCCTGACCTGGGGGACCAGAGCTTGCCACAGGCACAGAAAAACATCTCAGCAGCTGGCTCTTCCACACAAACATCAACCAATGATGGGGGACAACCCCATAGTTAAGCATAGCACCTTACAACTCAAGCAAATAGACAGTAGCTGATTTGTGCTCACAAGTACCACTCACCATCTCAGAGATTAAGCCAGGGGAACTAACTTATCTCACACTGTCAGGAAGAAGTGACAACAGCAGGTCAGAGGTAACCTGAAAAGTACACCAAACCTGCTGGAACACCCCATAGGCAACTCAGGACAACACTCCTCTCCCTGGCATGGGCAGGGATTGATCTTCAGGGACCCAGAGACAAACTCACAAGCCAGGCCTAGCATCTCCAAGTCTCTATTAAGAGGCCAGATGAGAAGGAATCAGCAAGAGAACTCCAGAAATATGAAATTTCAGAAGGAAAGGACACCCCCAAAAGAAAACACTAACTCCTTACCAATGGATATCAACCAAAACAAAAATATTGAAATGACTGATAAAGAATTTTGAATGTGGATCGTAAGTAAGCTCAATGAAATACAAGAGAAAGTGTAAACCCAACGCAAAGAAACCACAAAAACCATATAGGAAATGAATGAAAAATTCACTAAAGAAACTGAATTATTAAAAAAAATCAAACAGAACTTCTAGAAATGAAAAATACATTCAAGGAAATACAAAACAGAGTGAAAAGCTTTAAGAATAGGCTAGATCAGGCAGAAGACAGAATCTCAGAGCTTGAAAACAACATCTTTGAATTAAACAAGTCAATCAAAGACAAAGAACAGAGAATAAGGAGGAATGAACAAAGCCTACAAGAAACATGAGATTACGTAGAGGCCCAACATAATCATAGGCATCCCTTAGGGCAAAGAAGAAAATACACAAGAGTCGGAAAACCTTTCATGGGAATAATTGAGGAAAACTTCCCTGTTCTTGCTAGAAATTTAGATATCCAGGTACAAGAAGCTCAATGGACTCCTGGGAGATTCATCCCAAAGAGGCAGTCACTACAACACATAGTCATCAGACTGGCCAAAGTTAACATGAAGGGGGAACTCCTACAAGCCATAGGTGAAAACATCAGGTAACTTACAAAGGAAAACCCATCAGACTAACGGCAGACTTCTCAACTGAGACCTTATAAGACAGAAATGATTGGGCCCCCATTCTCAGTCTTCTCAAATAGAATAATGCCCAGCCTAGAATTCTGTACCCTGCAAAACTAAGTTTCCTATATGAGGGAGAAATAAAGACTTTTGCAGATAAGCAAACACTGAGGGAATTTGTCAAGACCAGACCTGGCCTGCAGGAAGTACTCAGATCTGCATTATACATCAATCGGAACAATAGGCACCCACCAGTGTATCACCCAAAAGCTAAAGCTCAGAGCCCATATACCAAAATGGCTCAAGAGATAAAAAAATAAAAAAAAATTTAAAAAAGCAACAAAGTTCTACTCAACACAATGAACAGAAATCCACCCCACTTATCAATTCCTTCAATAAATGTGAACAGCTTGAATTCCCCACTCAAGAGACATATGCTGGCTGAATGAATTTTAAAAAATGCAAGCCAAGTATCTGCTGTCTCCAGGAAATATATCTAACCCACAAGAATTCATTCAGACTCAAGGTGAAGGAATTGAAAACAATATTCCATGCAAATGGAAATCAAAAGAAAGCTGGTGTAGTCATTCAATGTATCAGATAACAAAGACTTCAAATCAACAGTAGTAAAGAAAGACAAAGATGGCCATTATATAATGGTAAAGGGAGAAATTCAACAAGAAGACATAACAATCCTAAATATTTGTGCACCTAACAAGGGTGCACGCAGCTTCATAAAGAAACCCTACTGGATCTAAACAAAGTGATAAACAGCAGCATCGTAATAGCTGGGGACTTCAACACCCCCTGACACAAATGAACAGAGCCTCCAAGCAGAAAATAAACAAAGAAACACTGGACTTAAATGGAACTCTAGAACAAATGGACCTAACAGACATTTACAGAACATTCTAACCAAAAACTACTGAATATATGTTCTTCTTATCAGTATATGGAACAATCACTAAGATTGTCCACATCTTAGGCCACAAAGTCATGGAAATTAAACAATTTACTGCTGAATGATTATTGGGTCAAGGAGGAAATTAAGATGGAAATCAAAAGATTCCTCAAACTAAATGACAAAAGGGACACAAGCTATCAAAATCTGTGGGATTTGGCAAAAGCAGTCCTAAGAGGAAAATTCATGGCTTTAAATGCCTACATCAAAAAGACAGAAAGATCACAAATCAACAACTTAATTAATCATCTCAAGGAATTGGAAAAGGAAGAGCAAACCAATCCCACCCAGCAGAAGAAAAGAAATAACTAAGGTCAGAGCAGAACTAAATGAAATTGATAACAAAAGAATTATACAGAAGATTAATGAAACAAAAAGTAGGTGCTTTGTAAAGATAAACAAAATCAACAGACCTCTCACTAGATTAACCAGAAACAGAAAAGAAAGGACACTAATAAGCTCACTCAGAAATGAAAACGGAGATATTACAACTGATACCACAGAAAGACAAAATATCATTGCTGAATACTATAAAAATCTCTATGCACATAAACTTGAAAACACTGAGGAAATGAACAAACTCTTGGAATCATACAACTTCCCTAGGCTCAATCAGGAAGAAAGAGAACTCCTGAACAGGCCAATATCGATTAATGAAATTGAAGTGACAATAGAAACCTTCTAACAGAAAAAAAGTCCTGGACCAGATGGTTTCACAGACAAATTTTACCAGACCTACAAAGAATAATTGGTACCCATAATGTAGAAATTATTTCATAACATCAAGAAGGAAGGAATACTTCCCAAATGAAGCCAGTATCACCTTGATACCAAAGCCAGGAAATAACACAACCAAAAAAGAAAACTACAGAAGAATATCCATTATGAATAGAGATGTAAAAATTCTCAATAAAATTCTAGCAAACCAAATTCAACCGCACATCAAAAAAATAATCCACCAGGCCCAAGTAGGCTTCATCCCAGGGATGCGAGGATGGTTCAACATATGTAAATCCATAAATGTGATTCACCACATAAACAGAAGCAAAAACTATGATCATCTCACTATATGCAGAAAAAGCACTGGACAAAATTCAGCACCGTTTTCTGATAAGAACTATTAAGAAAATAGGCATAGGGAGAACATTCCTTAAAATTATAAAAGCTATGTACACCAAACCAACAGCCATCATCATACTGAACAGGGAAAAATTGAAAGCATTCCCACTTAGAACTGGAACTAGACAATGTTGCCCATGTCTCCACTTCTATTCAGTATAGTGCTGGAAGTCATTGCCAGAGCAATCAGGCAAGAGAAGGAAATCAAGAATATCCAAATGAGGAAAGAAAAGGTCAAGTTATTGCTCTTTGCTGATGATATATATGATCTTATATCTAGAAAACCCCAAGAGACTCCTGGAATTGATAAATAAAATAAATTCAGCAAAATCTCAGGTTACAAAATCAATGTACACAAATCAGTATTTCTATACACCAACTATAGTCAAGCTGAGAATCAAATCAAAGACTCAATACTTTTCACGATAGCAACAAAGAAAATAAAATACCTATGAATATATTTAACAAAGGAGATGAAAGACCTCTACAAGGGGAACTATGAATCACTGAGGAACAAATGAAAAAACATATCATGCTCATGGTTTGGCAGAATCAACATTGTTAAAATGTCTATACTACCCAAAGTGATTTACAGATTCAATGTAATCCCCATTAAAATACCAACATCATTTTTTGCAGATCTAGAAAAAATAATTCTACACTTCATATGGAACGAGAAAAGAGCCCAAATAGCCAAAGTAACGTTAAGCAGAAAGAACAAATCGAGAGGTATCACTTTACCAGACTTCAAACTATCCCACAAGGCTGTAGTAACCAAAGCAGCATGGTACTGGCACAAAAACAGAGACATAGCCCAATGGATCAGAACAGAGAACACAGATATAAAATCATTCTCATATTGCCATCTGATCTTTGACAAAGTGGACAACAACATACCCTGGGAAAAGAATCCCTATTCAATAAATGGTGCTGGGAAAATTGGATAGCCACATGTAGAAGATTGAAACAGGATCCATATCTCTCACCACCCACTAAAAATTAATTCAAGATGGATAACAGACTTAAACCTAAGGCATGAAACTATAAGAATTCTAGAAGAAAATGTTGGAAAAATTCTTCTAGATATCAGCCTAGGCAAAGAATTTATGAAGAAGACCCCAAAGGCAATCACAACAAAAATTAATAAATGGGGCTTGATTAAATTAAAAGTTTCTGCACAGCCAAGGATGCAATCAATACAGTAAATAGACAACCTACAGAATAGGAGAAAGTATTTGCATGCTACACATTTGATAAAAGGCTAACTATCAGAATCTACAAAGAACTCAAGCAAATCATCAAGAAAAAATCAAACAACCCCATAAAAAAAAATGGGCAAAAGACATGAACAGAAGCTATCTTTCAAAAGAAGATAGACTAATGGCCAATTAACACATGAAAACATGCTCAACTTCTCTAAATCATCAGGGAAATGCAAATCCAAACCACAATGAGATACCACCTAACTCCAGTGAGAATGGCTTTTATCAAAAAGTCCCAAAACAGATGCTGGCATGGATGCAGAGACAAAGGAACACTTATACACTGCTGGTGGGTCCCAAAACAGATGCTGGCATGGATGCAGAGACAAAGGAACACTTATACACTGCTGATGGGACTGCAAACTAGTACAATCTCTATGGAAAGCAGTATGGAAATACCTTAAAGAACTAAAAGTAGACCTACCATTTGACCCAGTAATCCCACTATTGGATATTTACCCAAAGGAAAAAAAAAAGCCATTTTATTAAAAAGACACTTGCACTTAAATGTTTATTGCTGCACAATTCACAATCGCAAAGATGTGGAATCAACCCAAGTCCCCATCTTTTCATGAGTGGATTAATAAAATGTGGTATAAGTATACCATGGAGTATTACTCAGCCATAAAAACATGGTGAACTAGTACCTTTTGTAACAACCTGGGTGGAACTGAAGACCATCCTTCTAAGTGAAGTATCACTACACTTCGTGTACTCATTATTAAATTGAAACTAATTGATTGACACTCATGTGCACATATGAAGTAAAAATCAGTGGAAATTAAGCAAGGGGGAGGAGGGAGGAGGGGATGGGTAAAATCAACCTAGCTGGTACAACGCACACTATCTGGTGATGAGCACACTTAGAACTTTGACTTGAACTGTACAAAAGCAATTCATGTAGCCAAAACATTTGTACCCCCATAACATTCAGAAATAAAATAAGAACCTATAATCCCAATAATCAGAAACAAAAAAAATTAAAACTTACAATGGAAGAAAACTTTTTGGAGGTGATTGATATGTCTGTTACCTTGATTGTGGTGATGGTTTCACAGGTGTATGCATGTATCTAAACTCATCAAACTGCACAAAGAAATAGGTGCAGTTTATTGTAGATCTATTACAGCTCAATAAAGCTGTTTAAAAAATAATAAAATAAAATTACAGAGGAAAAAAATACACAAGAAACCACACTCGCAACACGCTATTGTCATCAGGCTCCTGGCTCTGCACCACAGCACCTCCACACCAACACCTCTGTTCCCTCTCTCTGGTTGGCAGCATCCCACATTGCCCTTTTCACAGTGCTGAACAACCAAAAAATAGTAACTTAAAAATGAATATGAGCTGGGAGCCACTGCCCATTTTAGTTCTGCCCTATTTCATTACATTCCCCAGCTTTTGTTCAATAATCATCTATCTTCCATCTCATCGACCAGTCAAGTCATTAACAGTTTGTTGATTGTTGTTTTTGTTGTTCAATCCAAGTATCCCAAGTCTCTTCTCTTTCCTAGAGTCATGTTTGTAGCCAATTTGTTATGGTATTTAGCAAGGTATGGAAATCTGTTGGAGTAAGTGATTGTGTCACTTTGTTTTCACACCATGTGCTCAAGAATATTTGAGCAGGTATGGCATTTTTGTTTTGTTACGTTTTTAAATTTTTTCAGACTCTCCAAAGGCTTTGTTTTAAAAATAAATAAATAAATACCATAGGGAAAATGAAGGCCTATACAGGTTTCCATAAAAATCATGCCAATGTCGTCTTTTCTTCTGGATTTTCCTAGATTGTGTTAAAAATAGTAACACGTGTTTTTCAGCCTGCCTCTGTGTCTACCACAGAAATAATGAAAAGCAATGAAAAATGAGCAACATGACAAAATCAGTCCCCCCGAGGTTTTAACTAAAAAGCAGAAAGGAACAAATAGAATCTGGGCTGTAAGGGGTACCTACAATTAGCACAATCAGCATCTATGAGGTGTCAAGGTATCAGAATTAATGAGCCCCAGGTCAGCCACCCAGGTAATGGCCACATAGTCCAAGTACACAAAAAACATCCCACAAAAGGGAGGTCTATGGTCAGACAATAGATTCTGAAATTCTAAAGGGGGAAGAGAGAAATTAAGGTAATGAGCCAACGAAAAAATAAATAGCACATATATGTATTCGAATACAAGCATATCTTATTTTATTGTACTTTACAGATATTGCATTTTTTATAAATTGAAGGTGTGTGGCAACCCTGCCTCAAGCAAGTCTATTGGCATCATTTTTCCAACATGTGCTGACTTCATGTATCTCTGCTATATTTTGGTAATTCTCACAATATTACAAATTTTTCATTATTATTATATCAGTTATGGTGATCTGTGATCAGTGATCTTTGATGTTATTATTTTAATTGTTCGGGGGCACCACAAACCATGCCCATATAAGACAGGGAACTTAATTAATAAATGTTGTATGTGTTCTGGCTGTTCTACCAACGAGCTGTTCCCCCATCTCTCTCCCTCTCCTCTGGCGTCCCTATTCCCTGAGACACAACGATATTGGAATTAAGACAATGAATAACCCTATCATGATCTCTAAGCGTTCAAGTGAAAGGAAGAGTTGCACATCTCTCACTTTAATTCAAAAACTAGAAATGATTAAGCTTACTGTGGAAGGCACGCCAAAAGCTGAGATGGGCTGAAAGCTAGGCTTCTTGCACCAACAGTTAGCCAAGTTCTGAATACAAAGGGAAAGTTCTTGAAGGAAATTAAAAGTGCTACTCCAGAGAAAACATGAATGATAAGAAAGCAAAATAGTCTTATTACTGATATGAAGAAAGTTTGAGTGGTCTGAATAGAAGATCAAACCAGCCACAACATTCCCTTAAGTCAAATCCTAATCCAAAGGCTCTAATGCTCTTCAATGCTATGAAGGCTGAGAGAGGTGAGAAAGCTGCAGAAGAAAAGTTTGAAGCCAGCAGCGGTTGGGGTTCATGAGCTTAAAGGAAAGAAGCCATCTCCATAACATTAAAGTGCAAGGTGAAGCAGCAAGTGCTGACGTAGAAGCTACAGCAAGTTATCCAAAAGATCACTGATGAAGGTGGCTATACTAAACAACAGATTTTCAAAGTAGACAAACAGCTTCCTATTGGAAGAAGATGCCATCTAGGACTTTTATAGCTACAGAGAAGTCCAAGTCAATGCCTGGCTTCAAAGCTTCAAATGACAGGCTGACTCTCTTGTAGAAGATAATGCAGCTGATGACTTTAAGTTGAAGCCAATGCTCATTTACCATCCCAAAAATCCTAGGGCCCTTAAGAATTATGCCACATCTACTCTGCCTGTGCTATAGAAATGGAACAAGAAAGCCTAGATGATAGCACATCTGTTTACAGCATTGTTTACTGAATATTTTAAGCCCACTGTTGAGACCTACTGCTCATAAAAAAAAGATTCCTTTCAAAATATTACATCTCATTGACAATGCGCCTGGTCACCTAAGAGCTGTGAAAGGGATGTACAAGAAGATCAATGTCGTTTTCATATATGCTAACACAACATCCATTCTACAGCCAATGGATCAAGGAGTAATTTTGACTTTCTGACAGATCTGGGCAAAGTCAATTGAAAACCTCTGGAAAGGATCACATTCTAGATGCCACTAAGAACATTCAAAATTCATGGACAGAGGTCAAAATATCAACAATAACAGGAGTTTGGAAGAAGTTGATGCCAATCCTCATGGATAACTCTGGGCAGTTCAAGACTTCAGTGGAGGAAGTAACTGCAGATGTGGTAGAAATAGCAAGAGACCTAGAATTAAAAGTGGAGCCTGAAGATGTGACTGAATTGCTGCAATCTCATGATGAAACTTGAACAGATGAGGAGTTGCTTCTTATGGGTGAACAAAGAAAGTGGTCTTTTGAGATGGAATCTATTCCTGGTGAAGAGGCTGTGAACGTCATTGAAATGACAACAAAGGATTTAAAATATTACATAAACTTAATTGATAAAGTAATGGCAGGGTTTGAGAGGATTGACTCCAATTTTGAAAGACATTCTACAGTAGATAAAATGCTCTCAAACAGCATCACATGCTACAGAGAAATATTTTGCGAAAGGAAGAGTCAATTGATGTGGCAAACTTTATTGTTGCTTTATTTTAAGAAATTGCTACAGCCACCACCCCATCCTTCAGCAACCACCAACCTGGTCAGTTAGCAGCCAACAACATCAAGGCAAGACCCTCCACCAGCAAAAAGACTGTGGCTCACTGAAGGACCAGATGATCATCAGCAATTTTTAGCAGTAAAGTATTTTTAATTAAGGTATGTACATTGTTTTTTTAGACACAATACTATTGCCATGTAATGGACTACAGTATAGTGTAAACATATCTTTCATATGCACTGGGAAACCAAAAAAATTGTGACTCATTTCATTGTGATATCTACTTCATTGTGGTGGTCTAGAACCAAACATGCAGTATCTCTAAGGTATGCCTGCAGTTAATGCCAGGTAACTGGGCTTTTGAAAACTAACACACAGTCCTAGTCTGGACTAGCCCTAAGAAAGCCAGTGAAATTGACCTCAGATGACAAAAGGAAAAATAAGAATTGTTCCCTTAACATCTTTTACTTAGGCAACTCTCAGTCTGACACTCCCACCCCACTGCCCCCATGGTCTGTGGAAGATTCCCACAAAGCTCTGATCTCAGCAGAGAAAGAATTTAAGATGTAATAACGCATAATGACATAAACCTTACAATGCATACCCCTTGACACAAAGAAGGCTGACCCTGAACCACAGCATTCTGTGTTCTTCAAGGACGCATCTTAAACACTCATGTGAATGTTGTGTGCCATGTCATACTACCTCTGGGCTCATTTTAATGTGAAAAGAATACTGTACATTTCTTACCAGGTAAATGGCAACCTTTTCTGGGGCAGGTGACTGCATTATGTTCATCCTGTGGACTTCCCCATACTACTGCACATGGCAATTAGAGAGGAACAGATTTAAAATACCAAAACTTTCAGAGGTAGTTGCATTTCGGTAAAAGACATGAAGCTGGAAAAACTGGAAGGGTCAAAGGAATGCATCTCTAATGGTGGAAATGCAGGCAGTTGGGCTTATTCTTTCAAAGAAAGCGTTTCCCCTGTTCACACCCCTCCACCTTCCGCAATGATGTGACCCCTGGGCCAGCCCCAGTCCTAGACCATCTTTCTAAAAATGAATCTATTTCCCTCTTTCAAGCTAAAGAGAGGTAAGCAATGAGCTGCCCTTCTTCATGAAGGAGACGTGAGCAGCCCTTCCCAGACTCTCTTCCAACCTTCCCTGGGCTTCTGTGAGGCCTGGTACCACAACAGAAGCTGGCGCAGACTTGCCTCACGATGGTCCCCTCATTGACACACAAACATCAGCAACCATCTCCTCCATTTTGATTCAAGGCTGTCCATCTGCCTCATGCCTCAACATGGCCAAATGCACATTAAAGGATTGGGGGCCTGGCCAGAAGGACCCATTTCTTGGAAGCACAGACCATCCCATGCAGCCAGTGGTTGGCAGGGCAGCCCTAATCCCAACTGATCTGCCCACACCCTCACCACAGCATCTTTTGTCCAGTCCAGAGACCTCAACCTGTGTCCATCCAAGCATCTCCCCATCAATTCATCTTCCTAGTTGCTCCCTTCAGAGAGGTAGTAAAAAATAAAAATTTTTAAAAAGAGAGACATGTTATGGATGAGCCCAGAATTTCTAGCTTAAACCTGAAGAAGATTGATACCAAAAACAGATATCCCCCACCAATAACCAAGCACATAAACAAATACATCCATCCCTTTTTAGGATTGATCAACAGCAAACAAACTTAGAGAGGGTTCCTGACCTCCACTGGCTTCTCTAAACCACATGTAGGAAAAGGCTCCTGCCCAGTTCCTGACAGCAGAAACTGAGAATACTTTTATGGTCAGTGACATAAAGAGGAACTCAGTGCCTGGTGGCTTTATAAAAGTTTAATCCCAGCCATGAGCGTCCTCTCCCAGAGTCCTCTCCAGCTCTGTCATGAGATTGTCTGTAGGGTAGTCTCTCATGGTCAGCCTGTGCTAACACCTGCATCAGTCTCAACCAAGCCCTGGCTCCGGTCCCCCCAGGAGAAGAGTCCATCAGGATGGCTGCTCCCTGGGCAATGTCGGTCGTGTCCTGATACTTATCGACCCTACTCACCTACAACGCCTTCTACCCCCACACGACCCTCGGGTTCCACAATCTATGAGGCCTCCCACCAGGGACTTGTGTGGACACTTGGGTTCTTCCTTCACATGAGGTCACACGCAGTCACCAGCTTGGTCTGATTTGGGTTTGTTTGTTTAGGGCTTTAATGTTCAAAGCATTCCTTTGTTAAATGCAAACACTGAAATATACTATAGTTTATAAAACTCTCGGCTTTACTTCAATTTTTAATCTATCAGAATCCCCCATAACTGGAAGTGATTCTGACCTCTTTGTCTCTGAAGACCCCATTTCCTTACTGAACTTATAAAGGGCCCTACATCTGCCATGTTCACAGCTGCACAGTACCTGGCTGGTGGCAGGTGATCAGTAAACTCCCCTTGACTCAACTTCTCTTAGATGTCCACCAAGTCCCCATTATTTGTGGGCTTAGGTACCAACTAGCAGGTTCTTTCATCATTAATTCACTCTAACACGCTTGATTCTAAATGATCTCTCTCCCTCTTAACGAAAGGCTACTTTCACTCCCACCCCCATCCTGATGCCCTGTTCCATACACTCCACTGGCGTTCTCCTGCCTTCCCACATGACTGTCTTCTCTGCTAACCTTGCAAAGGTGCCTTGGCAAAATGGCGACTTTTTAATTGTTCCTGATGACGAAAAACATGAAGAGCCACACAGCAGTGCACAACCCATAATGAAGCACTGAACACTTTACAGATACATGATAAATTCAAAGACTATCCTTTATACTTAAAAAAAAGGGGAGTTGCGTACAAACCTACAAAGCCTTCCCAACGTACCAAGTGGGATGGCTTGTCTCCAAAGATAGCCAAAATCAATTCCTTCCCTCCTCCCATCAGGAAGTGATGTGTATACCTCTATTCCTTTCCTTCTGGGCAGCTCTGAGCACAGAATAGGGTGAAAGTGACACAGTCCCAGTTCTGGCCATAGCCCTTGAAAGGACTGGCAGTTTCTGCTTTCTTTCTCATGGAGCCCACCATCTAAGAAGACCAGGTTATGCTGATGGAGACAGAGGCCATGTGGGGACATCACTAAGCACCAGACATGTGAATCAAGATACCACTTTGAATGCCCAAGTCCCCATCCATTCGAGTCCTCCCATCTGAGGCCTAAAACATCCTAGAGCTGAGAATAGATATCTCCACTGTGCCCTGTCCCAATTCCAACACTCAGAAAAAAGAAAAGCAATAAAACAGTTGTCATAAAGCCTTAAGTTTTGGGATGGTTTGTTGTGCAGCAATAAATAACCAGAACACCAAGAAAGATGAATCTTGCATTCACATCAATGCAAGATTTCAATTTCTGAGTTGGGAATTGAACTTGTATGCAAATACCAAAGACAGGGAAACACTGGCTTAAACATATGGGGTTTTATTTTCTCTTACATAATAAGAAGGTAAGGCCTCCTGGCATAACTCTGGCAGCTCAGAGCCCAGCTCTCTGCATGTCTCTCGGTTTTTTCTCATGCATCCAATTACAGCCACTGGCATGCCAAGCATCAGGAAGGAAGAAGAAGTAGTACCTATATCAGAAAAGGATTAGCTGGGTGTGGTGGCTCCTGTCTGCAATCCCAGCCACTCCGGAGGCTGAGGTGGGAGGATTGCTTGAGGCCAGGAGTTCAAAAGTAGCCTGGACAACATAGCAAGACCCTGTCTCTTGGAAGAAAAAAAAGGAAAGAAAGAAAGAAAAAAGATTAAAAAACAAAAAAGAAAAGCACAACTTTCCTAGAAATGCCTGGCAGGGATTCCTATTTATATCTCCTTGGCCAGGACTATGTTGCAGGGTCACCCCACACGAAAGAGGCTGAGAAATACAAGGTTTTAACTGACAGTGGCCACCCCGAACAAAACTGGGGTTTGGTTAAAGGAAAGAATGATATTGGAGAGGCAACTAGCTGTCTCTGCCACAGTCAATAAGGAAATGGATTATATTAGCCAAAGTCCAGAAATAGAGCAGACTTCTGGGTCAATCCAATGACATCATCAAAGGCCCAGGAATTTCCCATTTCTCCACTGTACTATTTGCAGTACCGGCTTCAGCCTAAGGCCAACTCCCCTCCCCTCTGTGGGTGGCTGCCAATAGCAGTTAGGCTACACGCCTCCTCATTCATAGCCAGCAGGAAGTCTGGCTTTCTCTCCATCTCTCTCAAGAGCAAGAAAGCAAGGGGCCACTTTTAAGTATAGACATTAAATTATGCTTGATACATACTAAATATCTTTCCTTATTCCTCAGCCAACAGGAATCTCATTGCCAACAAAGGGCTTTCATTCACAAGTTTCAGTTAGGCTAAGAGCAAGAGCTCTGCAGTCTGCCTGGGTTTAAGTCCATCCTACCATTTTCTAGCTGTGGGACCTTGAACAAGCTACTTAGGCTCTCAGCCTCAGTTTCTTTGTGTTTAGAAATGGATCAGCTAATAGTTTCTACTAGTAGAGGTTTAATGCAAGGAATAAAGAAGATAATACACATAAAGTACTTAGTATGGTGCCTAGAAACCAGTGAGCATTAAATAGATATTGGTGATTATGATTATGCAGAACATTTCACACAAAACCCCATGTGAGTTTTGTAAACAGAGAAATAAATGTAAACCAGTGATGCACAACCCTTCCTTCTCCATTCTCTGCAGTTTTAATGATATCAACTTCCACATCCTGGAAGACCCAAGGTATTTGTTTTTACAAGTCCCTCTTCGGAAAATGACCTATTCCATCTCTCATGCTGCTACAGGTAAACTTGAAATTTAAACCATTCATCTAACACTTGGACTTATCTGAAAAGATATCTGCAAATTTAATACTAAACAATCCATCGAAAGACCCCATAATTAATCCAATTCAGTCATTATCACATCTCTACTAAACATATCATTAAACAGCTGAAATTGTGCTTTCAGGGTTTTTTTTTCACAATTCATTTCAACAAGAATTTAAGTACCTAATAACCAAATCAGATTATCTATGCAGTAACTCCATCAATTGTACCGTTGTCAGCACCTATAATTGCCCCAAAAAGTAAATCTATAATATTTTTTAATTTTGGCTGAATAGTATAAACAGAGAATAAAGCATATTCTACAATAGAAACTAATTGCTAACGGTTATGTTAACAATAACATTTGGTATTACTATAATTTACTGGCTACAGGCACCATGCTAAATGCTTGACAATATTATACAGTTCCTATCATCATGAACCCCATCTCACAGAGGAGGAAACTGAGAATCTAGGAAGTTGACATCAGAGTTCCTAAATAGCAGAATCGGAATTAGAAAGTCCAGGTCTGTCTCAATGCTAGAGCACGAGCCCTTAAATAGCAAACACACCAGGATGTGATTCACCTCTTTAGAGAAATTTTCAGCAGACCCTGAAATTCTACATTTGGATAGAAAGCACAGTAGGTACATAAATACTAGGTTTTGGAGTCAGACAAACTTGAATCTGGATTCACTCTGTCATGTAGCCTTGTTATCTGTATGACCTTGGTCACATTGTGTAAACTTTCTGAGCCTTGGTTTCCCTGGCTCATAGAGAGAGAAGTCCAAGCACAGGCCAGTGCTCAGCCTAACGCCAGCCACGACACTGGCCCTCGGTAAGCATTAGCTTTCCTTTCCTTGTTTCCTTTCTTCTTCCTATCTAATCCTCATGCTCTCCTTTGAGGAAAATCAAGAATTTAAGCAAGATTTATCACTGCTTCAGGCCTTGGTCAGATTCTAAGAATATATAGTCAGTGTTCAAATATTTTTTGAATTACTGAATGCTGATAAACAGTACATGCCTATAC
>RJWJ010011965.1:0-43130 GCA_004363605.1 Indri indri
CAGAAGACCCCAGCTCAGACCTGCCAGGTGTGTCCTGGGGGAGGGGCAGAGGCAGGACCAGAGCCCCCAAGCAGAGCTGGCTCAGAGCTTCTGCTGCAGCCACCACTCGGCAGGGCAGCCGTGTCAGGCAGCGAGCCCCTGTGTCTGGGGGTTCATGCAAGGCCAGGTGGCCACCTGTCAGGTTAAGTGAGGGAGGAACCAGGTAGGTGGGGACACAAGCTCTGGATTCTACTCAGGGCTTTGCCTTCTACCTGCCACGTGACTCTGGACACATGACATGACCTCAGGAAAGCCTCTGCTTCTCATCTGTAAAATGGAGACAATCATACCCATTTCCCTGGCTCCATCCGGCTCCTGGCAAGAACCCCCTGAAGGAGGCTGACTACCCAGCGTCAAGCCCCTTCCCACTCTCAGTTTTGCTGAAACAGCAGGCGTGGGCAGAACCCTCACCCAGGCCGAGCTGTGGGATGCAGTTTAGGTACAGAGGGGAGCCAGAGCCGCTCTGGGCAGACAGAGGCAGCTGCAGCCAAGGGAGGAGGAGGTGCCCTTGGGCCCCTTGTCCTGCAGGGCTGACGCTGGTGGTTCGGGGTGGACGTCTGACTCGCAGGCTGGGCGTGGGCAGGAAAAGGGGCTCTATCCACTGCGAAGGGGACAGGCAGAGGCCTTGAGCAGGCCCCCAGCTTTGGTCCCAAAGCCCTCCAGCCTGGGCACAAGGCACTCTGGGGCACACACAGGCCATCCAGATGGGGCCGCTGTCGTCTCGTAGCTTTCCTCTGCTTGATGGCTGAAACCCACCACCAACAATGCACCACACCTGGAGGGAGTTGCCTAGAAACCCTCCAGGGCTAGGGGCAGGTGAGAGCCAGTGAACCAAGTGGCTTCCCTGGGGTGGCAGAGGGCTGAGGGCAGTCAGGTGGGGTTGGGAGGGGAATGAGCGACAATGAGGGCAAACTTCCAGCCTCCCCGGCGTCCTGGGCCCCAGCGTGCCCTGCCCTTGCCTCTCACCGTCCCTGAAACACTGAGCATGGCCTCCATCCCACGGGGCTGGGAACATGGACCCAAGAGCAGCCAGGAGCTGTCCTGTCTATGTCTGACAGTCCTGAACCCCCACGGTCCCTAACTCACTTTGTCCCACCCAGCCGGCAAAACCGCCTGCCAGCAGCAGACCTGCGAGTGTGACAAGAGGGCTGCCCTCTGCTTTCGTCACAACCTGGGCACCTACGACCGCAAATACGCCCATTACCCCAACAAGCTGTGCACTGGGCCCACCCCGCCCTGCTAGGGCCATGCTGGGCCTCCTCCCTGCCGCCCCCGGGGCCCCGCCTCAGGCTGCTGTGGTCCCAGGCAAGGCCCTTGCTCTGGAAAATTCCTCTCCTGCAAACCCATCCCTCCCTGAGAGCTTGCAGACATGGCCTGGACCATCCCCAGCCTCCCAGGCTACACCTTCTCCTCGGAAGAGCCCTGCCCCGGGGACCCGGCACCCTGTGGCACCCAGAGGACGCCGGAGCAAACTCCTGGGATCTCCACTCCCTCTTCTCAATAAGCGAATAACGTTTTCCTGTAGTTCTAATACGCTTTGATTCTCAGATTCTATCACTCTAGGATTTAATTAGTCCTCAGTTTCATGTATTCTTTCATTCATTAACTTTTTCTGAGCACCTACCACGTGCCAGAGACACGCTAAGCGCTGGAATACGGTGGGAACGAAGCTGACGTGGGTGGCTCTGCCCGTGCTCCCAGCGTGAAGTCCTTTTTATTTCCCATGACAGTAAGTGTCTGTGATTCTCTTTGTCGAACACTCTGTAATACAGCCTTATCCAAGATAACAATGGCAATCTCTGGAAGGAGCGATTTTGGTCATATGGCTTAATGTGAGAAGCATGAAAAATACCAGCCTAAAATTACTGTCCCCACTGTGTCATCAGGCCTCAAGTCCCCACCATTGGCAAAGACGGGTCAAGACAGGCAGTTCCACATCATCTCGTCCGC
The DNA here is from genome assembly GCA_004363605.1 of Indri indri. Taxonomy (NCBI): domain Eukaryota; kingdom Metazoa; phylum Chordata; class Mammalia; order Primates; family Indriidae; genus Indri; species Indri indri. The sequence continues at coordinate 1,990 of RJWJ010011965.1, forward strand.
ACCCCTTCATTGACGGACGGGCATCTGGGGGCCAGAAACGCCTGAGGGGGACTCCTCACTCCCAGGCCCTTCATTTCTTCACGCTCTGGTGTGGCCGTGTTCACCAGACCAGCTAGCTGTCACCTTGGGGAGACCAGGGCAGGCCACTGCAAGGACACAGCTGGGTCAGGCTCCTGATGCAGGGAGAATAGGGGGAAAGCGTTCAACATCGTGGGCCCACTCCGCAGCCATGAAAAATGTAGCGCACCGAGACTCCCAGCAGGAGGAACGCAGCCCGTCTGGAAGCAATCTGGCTCCGCAGACTTCACTTCTGAATACAGATGTGACGTCTCCGTTATCTTTAATGCTGATGAAATCTACGTTACGTGACAACGGAGGAGCCACTCAGTGAGACGAAGCGCCTGCGAATGCATTGCACAGGGCAAGCTCTCAGCGGACACTCGATAAACCTTCACTCCTTTCGTCCTCTTCACGGCGTGTGTGCGACACTCAGGACTTCGAGGGCAGGAAAGAGCCCGAAGAAATCAAAGGGGCGCATAGTCATGACCTTTAAAAGGTGAAAAAACTCTGTGCTAGCAAAAGAAAGTGGGGACGGGGGCAGCCGTATATGCTCTGCCTTGGAAAAGAATCACCGCATGACGTCTGAAAGCAAAAATGGCTTGGTCGGGGAAGCGGGCGGCCGCAGGAGCTGGGAAAAGTGGTCCTGAGGCGCCCTCTGGTGTCCATCCTGTTCAGGCTACTGGGCTGGTGCAATCGGTCCTCTCGCATTTTCAGTAATGAGTAACTGAGAGATCACCGAAGGCCTCACAACCATCTTAGGACGATGATGCCACTGCAGCAACAGGAAATACAGGAAGGAGATGTCTGGGCAGGATGGAGAGAGGTCACATCCTGGGCATGATGGATTTAAGGTACCAATGGGACAAGTACCTGGTGACCTCACAGTTGCATAGCTTTCTGATGAAGTGAAAATTGGAACTTAGGACCAAGACCCCAGTGCAGCCTGTTGCGACCCCTGCCCCCACCCACCAAACCGGGCTATGAGTCCTTTGGCCACAGACCAGCTCTTACCCTTTGCTTTCCCAGGGCTCAATAAACGTCCAATGCATGAATCAAGCGGTCTGTCTAGATTGTTTGCGCGAGTGTGTGTCTGTAGTACAATCACTTAATTCCCAGCAGCAGACTTGTGAAAAGGACTGAGAAGGTAAAGGAGAACCCTGACCTTGAAGTCAGAGGTCCCGGGCACAGACACTTGCTCTGCCGCTTAGCAGCAGTGGGTCCGTTTCAGAGCCTCGCTGCTCGGCGTGGTCTACGGGCAGTGCGGCGGCAGCAGCGGTCTTGTTGCAAATGCGCAATCCAGGCCCTGCTCCCAGACCTGCTAAATCCGTATCTACAGGTTAACAAGACCCCCAGGTGATTCGTGTGCACATTAAAATCTACTAAGTGCTGATAAATGTCACAGCCTCAGTCTCTGCCTTTGTCAAATGGAACGACGACACTTCCCTGGCAGGTCGGTTGTGGCCAGGTTTGAATAAGTTAGCGTGTGTGAACATGCGCAAGCGATGCCTGGCACGTAATCGGCATTTGCGTGCCATGGATGAATGAACGGTCATCGTAATGACAGCTGACATTTACTAAGCACGAGGCATTTACCAGGCACTGTTGTGAGTGATTAGTATTAATTCACTGAATGAGTGAAGGAGGCGAGGGGGCCGCAAGGCTGGGAAGGGGACACCGTTACCTGGATGTTTCATAGCTTGCCTCTCCAGTTTTGATGGGTTCTGCACTAGCAAGTTCTGTGACAGAGCTCAGAAGAGAGTATCAGGACCCCGTCCTTCATCACCTCCGTCCTGTCCACTGATGCCAGCTCCCTTTCCCCACAGCTTGGTTTCCATGTCACTCCTCTGCCTCTGAACCATCAGTGGCTCCCGGTTGTCCACCAGCCCCGGGCATTCAAGGCTTGGTAGATCATCTGCTTTTCCAGCCTTTTATCCAGCCGTATCTGTTCACCTACACTCCTCGCCATCCCCGGCCATCCCTGGGACGTGCCCACTGCTTTCCAACCCTCACATCGTGACCGAAACCCACGGGCTTTCAGTGACTCTCAAATGCCACCTTTCCACGATGCTTTTCCAACTGGAGATTTCGCCCTTCTCTGAACTGCCAAGCAATGTGTTTGTACCTTTCCTAGTGCTGCTTACCCCGGTTATTTGGGTTCTTCTACAGTGGAGACGGACTGCCCTGGGTTCAAATCCTGCCTCTGCTACCAATCTGTGATCTTGGGCCAGTTACTTATTCCTTCAATTTAAGTGTAAAATGGGAATAGAACCATTAGCCTCAAGGGATGGTGTGAAGGTTTAAATGGGACAATGTACTCGAAGAACCTGGAGCGATATAGACCCTCCATCCATGCCAGGTCACCTTCTGTATTTTTGTTCCCCTATTGCATTCGTCACTCAGTAAACGCTGAATATTAATAAGTATCTGTTCAGTTGAAGCCACGGGTACAAGACAACTGGGATTATTTTAGGGAAGTGCCATCACACATATAAGTTGCTGACTTACTTGGACAGCCTGTTGGCTCACTACCTCTCAGCACTGCTCATTTATCTTAAATGGACACATTTGGAAATCCATGGGTTTTGCTTATGCTGGTCCTTCAGCCCAAAATGCCTTCGCGCCTTATCTCCGCACCCTACCTCCCCTCTCATGCCCAGTCCAAGTGTCACTTCCTCCAGGGCCTTGCTTCATTTCCCCGCTGAACTTCCAGCACTCTCCATTATCTCCTTTAGGGCACGTGTTCTCCTGGGTCAGGTCACATTGGGTCAGAGTTAAATGCCCACTTTCCTTCTGGGACTGGAAGTTTTTGAGGGCAGGGTCCGTGACTGTTTCAAAGCCCAGAAATGAGGACCCACACCCAGAACTTCAGCAAATGAGGGATGGGTTCTTGGATATTTGGATAAGAGAATAAATTGAATATAAACGGAATTACCTTGAGATATCCAAGTCCCTCTACCACAGAGAGGTTCAGGTAAGTTCCTCCGAGGTGGAAGATGTTTCCTTCTGCCAAGTCAGAATCATGAAGGGGCAGGACTCTCGATCCTTTTCAACCACAAGTTCTAAATCTCTGCCTCACTCTTGTCTGAGAGCACCCATTCTGTCCAGCAGTGCAGCCAAACCCACGTTGGAACAGGGCATCGTATGAACCGTACCCCGAGCCACACGTACTCTGCTATGTGCATTGGGGGAAAGGCCAGGTGTGTGTGGTACTGTCTGGCTGATGAGCAACTCTGAACCCCTGGGGTTTTGACCAGGCTTCTCCAAGGCAACCATGAGCAGTCAAGTCCTCAGAACACTTCTTTGTCCTAAAAGACTCATCCAGTCTCCCAGACAGCACCTCACAAGTCAACCAGTCCAACCGCTGCCCAGGCAGGAAGCCCCTCACCCTAAGAAAGCGGCCACCTGGCCCCAGCTGAATCCTGAAAGGAATTGAGTTAGAGGCCATGAAAGTCTTTTGGTGGGGTGGGGTAGCACCTAAACTGGGACTCGGTTCGTCCACAGCAGGATCTTTCCGAAAGAACATTACTTGGGTTAATAAGGTCCGGAATCTGGGCCTCACAGGCTCAAGAACTGGATGGCGTTTGTCCACCCAGAGATGACTGGCCTCTCAGTGGTGGAATCAGGAAAAAAATCACACAAGGAAGACAGTTTAAGTGGCTGTGGGAGAATTTCCTTGCCAGTAGCCGGAACATTTTTTTTTACCCAGGAAACCATCCTACTCTTGGGTGCCAATTCGGAAGGCTGCTTATCGAGTACAGATTTAAGAACAAAGAGTGGGAGTCTCAAAGTCAAAATCACGAGGACACTGTGCGGTCTGGATAGTCGGCCCCATGACCTCTCGACTGACCAGAGTCCTCATGTGGACGCAGTGAGGGACTCCCCTCCCCTGGGGTTCCCGTGGCTGTCCTTCCCCCTTCCAGTTTTGTGAGTGTCCCAGACACCACTGCCACGTGTCTGGGGGCGTGAGCCTCCTCCTGGAATGGGGTCAAACCAAGCCCCAGAGTTCTAGAGGAACCCCAAGGTAGCAGCTGACAGACAACTGCTCCATATTGAGACAATTTCGAATTATCAGAGATGCTCTTAGATATCCAGCAGAACTCTTCAGTGTCCAGTCTTTCAGAATGGCTCTGTCAGTGCGTGTGGTGGCTGTACTCCGGGCACTAAAGCTAAAATCAGCTGTCTCAAGCTCAGTCAGATCCTGAATGACTATACAACTAGAACACTGACACATGCACACATCTTCCACACACAGTCTCTGAAAAAGGTACTTCCCAGGACACTCTCTGTCTCTCTCACTCACTCAAACGGTGGTCAGATACTGATAAGAACAACCGGAAACTTTGCTTTTAAACTAGAATTTATTGGTATACAAAACTCCATTTCATAGATAAAGTGGCACATCTTTGCAGCTTCTATTGCACCAAGTATTGAAGATTAAAAACACAAAAAAAGAAACATTTGGTTTTGAAAACACTGCAAATAGCCAAGTACAGTACTTTGGTAAATAAAAAATAAAATGGTTCAGATGAACACAATCCGTGGAAAGAAATAACAGAGGGGAAAGGAACTATGGACGTCAGACAATGGTCACATTTCTCACCATCAAGCTCCATAGATAAGGCAAGACTTGCTAAGTCTATGGATCATGACCCCATGGAGGTCTTTTTATCTCCAGACCGAAGCTAGAACAAGTATAGTGCAATTAGAAAAAAGAGAAGGCCCTTTCTCCACCGACAATTCCCCATCAGAAAGGGGAGCACGCAGGTGCGGAGTCTGGCTCCTGGCTCTTTTCTGCTTCCCTCTGAGCTTGGTGCTGGTGAAGGATGCTGGAAGGGCAGCCAGGGAGGCCAAGGGCCCTTCCTGCTAGGAAAAATAAACCGTAAGAGTGGGAAAATGTGAGGAGCCTCTCACCAGCATTGCTCGAGGGACCTGCCAAGGGATCTAACCCGCAGCTGAGGCCCATGACTGAGCTCAAATGATTGTCATGGACAGCTGGCACAGAGACCTGCTGGATGGTGACATGCAAAAGACTAGAGCCAGACCATGGAGGTTTAGTCCAGTGGTCACTCCCTGCGTGAGGACCAGCACAGTGCACGGAAGCAGCTCTGTATCACAGGTGCACCTGCCTAAAATAAATTCACTATGCAAAAGTTCATGCTTTCAGATTCTTTACACTGGTACCAGCCCCTTCTCAAGTAATTCTGCAAGGATACTAAACATTTGGGTCAAGCCACAAAGTAGTCCTAACAAGGACAGTTAAAGAGAGACACTAGAGAGCAACCACTCAGAAGAAATAATTAAGAGCCTGAGGTTTGAAGGGGAATTTTACCTTGGGACAAAAGAGGGCCGGGCCATCCACAAGGCACAGCTTTCTTGTGGCCCGGCTCAGCAGCACACAGTGAGTCACACGCTGTGCACGCACTTGGTGACTTGTGCTCCATGACATCTCCACTTCCCCAAAGTTATTGATTTTCCCCTTTAGAATATGCGATGATGGATTTGTTATAATTTAAACATGCCATCTAGATATTCAATTCAATGACGTCAGTGGAAAAATACCATTTACGTTAGAGCCAGGGAAACACATCTTTTAAAAAGTGCCATTACTAAATCACCTCAGAACAACTGTCGAAGGCCCCAGAGTTTTAGAAACACCTGTTCTGAAAGCTGAGATGAATGAAACTGGGAATAACGAGAATGGCAAAACAGAACAACTGCGTCGGACTCTGAGTCTACAGGTTCCATGTGGCGAGGCAGAGCCTTGAGGTAAAAAGGTGAAGAGCTGTGCGTCTACACAAAGAGAGAGTCGGGGAGGGCCACGCCGCGGATGGGACACACTGGAAGCAGGACGCTCCCATCTCTTCCCCCCGCAAAGACCCTTTTGATCAGCATGACTTTCAGTCAACATTGACAAGGAATCCAAGTTTCTGACCAGATATTTCAGAGGTAAACTGAGAGCACTCTATGTTGACCCAGTAAAACCCAGGCAGAATCTAGAGAGTTTCTCAGAATAAGAGAAACTGCACAATGACTACAGGGACTCACTACAAGGTAAGTTCGATGCAGAAGGCCGTCTGATGATCTACATAATCCGTGAGCAACTCCCTCCACGACTTCACATGGCCCTCCTCCCGCCCCGGCCATCCTGTCGTTTCACATTGCAGAAGTTCCCTGGGGAAGCAGGGCAGGGCACTGGGAGGCACCCACAGAAAGGCTCCCTCCGAGCCCAGCTCTAGCTGCCGCGAAAGGGAGATTCCACTTCCCAAGCCCTCAGAACCCAAATGGCATTGGAAGTGTTTTCAGAGCTTATAAAAGAAACTACAGACAACTTTCACATTTAAAACTCACTCTGCCACAATTCCTCAACCGTACTTTGCTCCTGAAAATCTATGTTCATAGTATTGAAAAACTACATATACATATACATTCTACCTTTCTAATATCTCCTGGTGGCAACTATATTATTTAGAAGTTGTGGTTCTATGTTGTTTTAATACATCTATCCCCCTCTAATTCAAAGTTGTTGCCGCTAAAATTTTATTTATTTTGACCTTTAAAAAAAATCTTTTTTAAAATCCATAAAACCTTTATATACAGTTTATAAGACCAGTAAGCAGCTATGCACCACTGCCCTACCCCTTTCTCCTGGCCACACTACAAGCTACCATGACAATCCCACATAACATAAATCTCTACCAGCCAAGATGTAACATAGAGGTTAAGATAGATTCAGTTCCTAAAATAAGAGTTCACATGAGTAACTGCGTTAGGGTAACAGTCACTGACAATAGTCATCCCAGGACTAAACATACCTGACCTTCATTTGGGCTACCAATGAAATAATTTTCAAGTGCCCACTAAGACAACTAAGCATAGAGATTCCATCTACCTTACTCACTGCAGTGAGACTGAGGCAGGGAAGATGAAATTCGAACCCTTACACTAGAAGATATCATTGAAGTTGGGTGCATGTACCCCATTCCTAATAATTAACACACTAAACCCAGACCGACTGTAGCTGGAAAGCTGTGAAATGGTAATAGAAGAAAATTACTAAAGCCATTTGATTAGTTTTTAAAACTCCTGCTATTGTACCGCAGAAATGCTATTATCAAAATTAGGTAATTTATAAACCAATGTTCCCAATATTCTTTAGTAACTTTTTCTCAACTTCTAAAACCCAACAGGGCTCAAAGACACCTTCATTAACCAAGTAAATAAAGTGATTCTACTACTTCTGACAACTGGTCTCCCTTAAGCTATTTCTGACCCCTAAATGTGAAGTTCTGGTACACAGTCTCGATCTTTCTGACAGGATCTGGTCTTCTGCACTCAGGCTGTACGGAACAGACAGGAAAGTGTTCATTCAGCAAGCTCTGCCAGTCAGGAATCGGCCCAGAGTTGAAAACCAAGAGAATAACAAATCCTAAAGCACTGGATCCCACCTCCTTAGAGTAAGGCCACAGAGGTCCTTCACTTGTTTGGACTGAGCACAGCACGAGAGCCTCGAACTCGGGACTCCGCAATGCGCAAAGCAAAAAAATATGCAGTTTTTAAAACCTGCTCAATACTACAAAGTACTGTACCCAGGAAGAAGCCCAAACCACAATGTCCTGGGAGCAGTTCCAAGAGACTACTGATGCTCCACCCACAGAAGGCCACCAAAATCTAACAAAAAATCAAAAGGCATCATCATTAAAACTGCAGAAAGGAAACGGCCTACTGGACAATTCAATGAATTCAAGGCCTGCCAGCCAACATGTCTACACACGTCAAAACATTTTCAGTTTGCCTCCAAATTTTCATAATTTTGAAATCTGAGGGGTAGGGGAGACAATTAATAATTTGCCTTTTGACTCAGCATATATTATCTGCCCAAATATTAGGTCCCCAAAAGGCAAAGATTGCCCAAGACTGGTCACTTCATACATTACAGTTTTACAGTTCACGTCCACCTAATTCAGTTTTTGGAATGACATCTCTCCTCTGTCCAAACCTATTTCAGAACTGTAGAGTCATTCAAAGACCTTAACCAAAGTAAGTTCTCCTCCTTGCCGGTCCAATCTAGACCACTGACAACTTCCAGTAGATGCTGGAGAGTTTTGCCAATATCAAAATAACAAACAGGGCTTAAACAAAAAGAAATAAATGTGGCATTTTACAAGATTTCATTTCCACAATACTAAGCGAGTTTACCAACCTATAAGGTCAAGTGATCCTTTATTTCTCTTTCTAACTCTAGAACAACAGAGAAGAAAACACACAGTCATTTAAAATGTGAACATGAAAAACCTCAGATACTCTTCCAGATTTCTCCTCCTATAAAAGCAAATAATTCTTTAGACTTCTCCTAGGCAAAACCCCAGGAAGCCTCTAACGTCTCCCTCTACAACTACAGACCCTGCTCTACATACTATCAGAATTCCAGAACCGCGTCGCAAGCAGTAACACGCCATTTTCCCACTGTCAGGGAACAAGTACCAAAAACAAGACATTATCGACTTCCCAGAAAGGCCCAGGCCTAATTAACAGTGAGGTGCATTTATCATATGGCTTGAGTGCAAATGAACTAACAGCACCTGCATCCCATCTGAAATAACATCAGAATCAGGAAGGAAAGAAATGTAGTTTTTAAATTTCTATCCTGACTGCAGGCCACAACCCTCATATCATATTACGCTGGGAAAACAGTTCCTGAATTATTTTCTGAGTAATTCAGATTAGAGGAAAATTAAATCTAAACACGTTCCTGAGTTGTAGATCATTTATAAACTACCCTATTTGTTAATATCTGTTTGAAAATGAAATAGAAACTAAAGAAGCTTGTCATTCTGAATTTCTAACAATTACACTAAACTACTTCACGAACAATTACAGCAAAATTCACCCCCAGTGTTAAAGGAAAGATCCCAGGATCACTGAACTCTGACTTTCAGGGCAAATAAAGCTATACTTAAAAGGTTTTTCCTGACCTAGTCATCCGTCCCTAAAACTCAGTATTTAATGTTTGTAGTACAGAACATGAATGGCTTCACTGCACTTTCATAAAACAAAACACATCACTGACAAAATTGAACAAAAAATAGGCAGCTTGAAGGAAACTAACTCTGTATGTGAGCTTATGTGTGGGTTTTCTTGGTTGTGTTTCGTACTGTAAAAGGACAGCCTCGCTGGAAAACCTGGGACGCGGCCTCCATTTTCCATCTGCTTTTGTTTTAACTCCCAGGAGGCCAGAGAGTCAGATGTTGAGAGCAGCAAAGGTCTTCACCAAGGTGACCTGTGTGTTCGCATCTGCTTCACTTCTGTTGTTGTCCCTGTGGCCACTTTTACTCTCCAGGGCTTTGTGACGGTGCCTCTCCTCCTGTCGTTTCTTCTTCTCCAGCCGCTGCTGCTCTCTCCTCCGTTTGTTTGTGACCTGAAAGACACCACAGGGGTGAGACTCCAGGCACCACTGACTCAGGCTGCCGCTGCTAGAAGGAGATGCTGGCTGACAGATGCAAAGGGCACAGGCTGCTTTTCCGCAAGAACAGAGAAAACCAGCCTAAGACGCCAGAAATGCTTTATTTTCCATTACTGCTCAAATTTACATTTAAATTTATATCCCCTTGCTGAACTAGCAAACAAAATCAATTCCATTCTTCTCATAAACCAATTCAAAATGACCTAAAGAAACAGTAACTCTAGTCCAACAAGAGGTAACACTCAAACATGCCAGAAGACACCTTTCTCTATGTAACTTAATGCGCCATGTAATTCTAACAAAATCCTCCGAAGCTTATTGTATCTTTGCCTCTGCTGGTGGCTTTTTACATTATGTGGTATTTTGAGCTCATAACTTGTTGGTCAAAGTCTTTAAAATGAATTCCAAATTCAGTAAAATGAAGGATGTCACATACTACTTGTGGGAGTGCAGGGCAGGGAGGGAGATGTACAACCTCTCTGGGAAGCACTTGATGATTTACCAGAAGCCTTAAAAAGGTTCATCTATCCATGCCCCTTAACCTGTTCATTCCCCTTCTGGGAATCTATCCAAGAAAATATTGCAAAACCAAAGATTTATACACAAAGGTGTTCACAGAAGATGAAGGCACTTATAAAAATTTGGATTAATATGGGAAGAATTCATGCATACAGTTATGTTAGGTGGGAAAGGAGGCTATACGTTTGCACACATATGACAGTCTCAGGGTGTATTTCCTCCCAATTGTCAGTGCATATACCAAAAGGACACATGAAGTCTTCATTCTGCATCTTGATATATACCTTTATGCATTCCCCAGATTCTCCACAATAACTACTTTTATTAATCAAAAGAAAAAGACACACTAAAATGAATTTCAGGTGCCCGCCATGGCCACAGAATTATTACCCCAGCCCACCACACGCCCTCTGGGCCCTCATACCTTTGGGGGCTGGTTCTTATTTGCTTTGTATTCTTCACTAGGGCTGGCCCGCGCCTTATCGTTTTCGGTCCTGCCTTCGTTTAAGCCCTGATTTCCAAAGATTCTGGCACCACTGCCACCCTCCTCCCATAAAGGGCCACACTGCTTCAGCACTCGACCACTGGGCTCGAGATTCTCCTCTGCATCTTCCAAAAAAAGATATTTCATTAAAATTTAGAGTAAATAAGAGAGTTACACAATGTGACCGTTGTGTTAAATGACCAAGATTACCTGGGTCCCTAGATCACTGTCACCTGGGAAGCAAGTTTCCTTGAGACAAATTCCTAATATCAAGTCAATATGGTGGGAAACACAGAGAAAAAAAAGATTGGTAAAATTTGGAAGATAAATTTTAAAATAACCTGTTAACCAGCCTTATGATCAGCTTCCCACCAGCAGAGTGCTTTATTCTAATAACTACTTTTTAACAGGAATTTTTCAGAGGAAATCTTCTATTTGCACACAAACCCAGAAAGGAAACAGGCTCTAATGCTGTGCTGTCCAATACAGTAGCCACCAACCACTTGTGGCTATTTACATTTAAATTAATTAAAATTAAATAAAATTTAAAACGTGGCTCCCCAGTCTCATTATACACATGTCAAGTACACACCACACTGAACAGCACAGATCACTGGAGGGTGCCATTTAAAGTCACAAAGACCAAGTTACGTATAGCTTTTTAAGAAAGCACAGAAAATATGTAGTGGATAATAAAATGCCCAATCACATGGAGAATTATGATGCTAGGAACAGCGTCTGGCAAATAATATCTGGCAGTAAGTATTTATTGATATCATTTAAAATAAATGACTTGAGAAATTAATAACATGTTATCTCCTTTTTTTCTTCCTCTGAGTCACAAAATTAAACTCAATTCAAGTAAAAAAAAATTCTGAATTGTCACCAGTTAATAAAACTCTATATATTTCCATCAGAAAAATAAAGTATCTCTCTCTCCATTTTATTTCAGTTATCATTCTGGTATTCTAAGGGGATCTCCTTTCTAAAACAATAATTCTTCCCTGACACTCTCCGTCCCTCCAAGACTGGGTTAGGTGGCCTCCTCAAGTGCCTCTAGCATGTGGCACCCGCACCCCATTGCGCCCGTGTACCTATCTCTACCATTCCCCCCACGCCCAAACTTTACTCCTGATACAGGATCAGGACCTAGTAAAAAAAAATGCCTGCATATAGAAGGCGCTCAATAAACAACTGCTGGATGAATAATGACAGTACAATTACTACCTGGGACTTGATTAAAAATAAATATTAGGAAAATCACCAACACGATCATTTCAAAGGCTTATAAATATCAGTCATGAACTTACTATTTCTTTTTCCCTGGTTCATCTGAAGCATGGCAATTATTGCAGATTCGATATTATAATTTTCAGCTTCCAGGTTCTGGACTATTAAATTAAAATCCTATCCAAGAAACAAAGAAAAACTTCAAGACTCTGGGTATCTCTACCTAGCTCTAGTTCAACAGTCTGATAAACGCAAAGATTAATGAGAACTGACACAAAGTTTCAGGACATTTTCCATCTAGAAAATGTCAATTTTCAGTAAGGTTGGTCACCTGAAATAACCATTTAAAGTGTTTTTATAAATGAATTCCCTCTATAAAATTGCACTTGTGCTACTGCAAACACTAGTCAGAAAAAATTTAGTCCACGTATTTCCTTAGGATTTAGACCAGTCTTGGGTAAAGTCTAGCAAACAAAAGGGAAATGAACAAACAGCTCTCATTAAGCCATATCACACAACCTAATCAAACTACAAATCCCATGGGCCCATTTTGGCCCGCCAGGTGCTGGCACACTGGGGTGGTGCCACACAACTGGCAGGTAAACAAGGCACGAGGCACAGCAGCGCTTGCTTCCAAGTCATGACTGCGGGACAGAAATACTAACTGAACATCCAGTTGCACTGCAAACTTTCTGGACGGCATCTTCTACGTCATCTCTCAGGTCATCTTCAAAATCAATTCCCCTTGTCTTAATCTTTTCTCTTATATTTGATTCATCTTGATGAAGTACCTGAAACTAAAGGAAACATAAAGAATAATAACCACAGGACTCTAGAAAACCATGTTGAGAATCTTTAACATAAGACGACACTCTAATCTCAAAATATTCAAATATATAGGGGAAAAGATTCTAGAAACAATCTTAAGAGACTAGCAATGACGAGGCTAAATTTTATCCATGCATTGACATTTAAGTGACAATAGAAGAATTAAAAAGAAAGGCCCAAAAAACAGGATGAACTGCTCAGTAAGAATGACATTAGAGCTCCTACAGTTTCTAGACACCAAAATTTTGACAACTAATGATTCTGACAGCACACATTTGTCTCAGCTGACCTCCAGAGCTGTGGGCTTAACAACAGAAGATGATCCTCTATACTTGCACCTGATGAGGTTTTGCAGAACAATGATTGTCTTGAAGAAATACACATACAACTTTCATCTGGTTCCCAGGCCTTACTTGAGTGTCAATGAGCTCTGAGGTAGGAAGCTCCTGTCCCAACTCGACAGCCACAGGCGAACATGACTCATCTAACCCCAGAGGCATATCACCACACTCAGGGAGAGCCTGTCAACTCAAACTCTAAAGCCACAAATAGCAGTTCACTTGGAGTTCATGGGGCCTTTACAATATGAGCTTAAATCAGGAAAGCTATAATCATCCCTCTATGGCTGCTCAACCACCTTCTCTTTCTGCTTCCCATTAATGTAGGGAGACAGGTCAACAGGCATTTCTATTTTGCATGTAGAAGTACAGTGACGTCCAGCAATGTGCAGTATAGTCCTTAGAATGTTTATACAAAGCAATCTATTATAAAATTATACCTTAACAATTTGTGGCAAGAGTATCAAGTCTTTGACCCAGTAGTTTCACAGCTTTAAAATTCAGCCAAAGGAAATAATGTCAAATATAGAAAAGATTTAAGTAAAAGTGCTTATAACAGTATTACCTATGGTGATGAATAACTGGAAACAACCTAAAAAGGCTGTATAGTAGGGGTATGGTTAAATAACCATTGTAAATTCATAGAATGATGTCTTCATTCGCATTAAACTAAGGAACACAACAAGAATTTTCAGTACCACCATTATTATTTAACATTGGAAACAGCCAATGCAATGAGCCAAAATAAAGAAATTAGAAGTATAAAATTAATAAGAAAAAAAGTAATCAAGTAATCACTATTAGTAGATGATATAATCTACACCTGAAGAAAACCATGAGAATTGACAAAAAAAAACCAAAAAGAATTCCAGCAAATTATATATTTGATAAGAATCTAGTATCCACAATATGCAAAGAACTCTTACCATTCAAAAACAAAAAGATGAAACCCAATTTAGAAATAGGCAAAAGACTTGAACAGACATTTCTCCAAAGATACACAAATGGCCAAAAAGCAAATGAAAAGATGTTCAACATCATTAGTCATCAACAAAATGCAAATCAAAACCATAAGACACTAAGTAGGATGACCATAAAAATAAATAAATAACAAGCATTGGAGAGATGTGGAGAAAGCGGAGCTTTCATGTATTGCTAGTAGCAATGTAAAACTGTGGCCACTGTGGATGACAATTTGGCAGTTTCTCAAAAAGTTAAATTTAGAATTACCATATGACTCAGCAATTCTACTCCTAGGTATATCCCAAAAGATTGAAAACAGGTACTCAAACAAATACTGTACACAAATACTCATAGCAGCACTATTCTCAATAGCCAAAAGGTGGGAACAACCCAAACGCCCATCAACAGATGAATGGATAAACAAATGCGATATATCCACATAATGGAATAGTATTCAGCCATAAAAAAGAAGGAAGTACTGATACATGCCATAACATGGAAGGCTCTTGAAAACAATATGTTAGGTGAAAGAAGTCAGACAGAAAAGTTCATATACTGTATGATTTCATTGACATAAAATATCCAGAATAGGTAAATTCATAGAGATAGAAGGCACATTGGTAGTTACTGCGAGAGAAAGGGAAAAAGGAGGGACTGCTTAATGGGCACAGGGTTTTTTCTTTGGAGATGATGAAAATATTTTGGAACTAGATGGAAAAGTGATTGCGTAACACTGGTGTACGGAATGGCACTGAATTGTAAACTTTAAAGTGGTTCATTTTACGTTACGTGAATTTTGCCTTGATTTTAAAAAAAAACAGTGCTGTAGGATATCTGGGTATGTAATTAACATTTTGTTAACAGCTCTCATATACAAATGATAATCAGCTGAAAAGATAAAGAAAAAAAGATCCTTTCCTTATAATAGGAACAAAAAACACAAAATAAGTAAGAATAAACTCAATAAAAAATGAGGAAGATATATATGAAGAAAATGCTCCTCTAGATTAAAAAAAAGTCAATTAAACAAATAAAAAAGCTTACCAGGTTCTTGGCTAAGAAGACTCAACATCAAAAAGATGTCACTTTTCCCTTAAATTATTAACTTAATGAGATCCCAATTTTTAAAAACTGAACAGGACTTCTTTTTAACTGGACATACTGATTCTAACATCCATATTTCTCTTATAAAAGCAAGAATATATAGGAAATTCTAAAAAAGAAAATTGAGTGAAAAATTCTACCAGATTTTAAAACATACCCTTACTAATTAAAACTATGAGGCATCAACACGTGAACAGAGAGATCAGTGGAACAGAGCCAAATGTCAAGAAATAGACTCAAATACCTACAGGAATTTAGTATATGGTAAAAGAAAGTGACATTTTAAATTAGGGGAGAAAAGATGTATAGTGAATAAATGGTCTGGATACAAAGAGGGAGCAACAAGGAAAATAAAAAGTTGGATCCATATCCTCACACGCTTATATGAATATGAATTCCAAACGGAGCCAAGATTTCACTTTTTAAAAAATGAAACTATGAAAGTACTAAAATAAACTATGGAAGAATTCTTTTTAGTCTCAGGATGGAAAAGACTTTCCTAGTTATAACCTAAAATCCACACAAATATAAGAAAATATTAACAAATTTAACCACATAAAATCTAAAATTCTTTCATAGCAAAGACCACAGGACAAAGAAAAGGCAAATGACAGAGTGTAAAAAAAATATTTACAACTCATATCACACACAGAGCCTAATTTCCCTAATGCATAAAAAACTTCTAAAAATCATTAAGATAACGTAGTAGGAAAAAAACGAAGATGAATACAGTTCACAAAAAGGGAAATACAAAGAGGTCTTAAACACAGGAAAAGAACCAAAGACTGACTGACTAATAAGAGAAATCCAAATTAAAGCTAGATTAAGAAAACAATTTTTCCCTAACAATAAAAAACATTTTGAAAATATGGTAACACTGTGTTGGCAAAGGTATAAAAAAGAGCCACGCATTACAAGTGGGAGTATAAACTGGTAAAACCCTGATAGAAAGTAATTTGGCAGTACCTACCAACATCCTGTGATGCAACAAGGATCTTCCAGGAACTATCCTGCAGATACACTCACACATGTGTGAAAAGAGGTGTATGTAAGGCACTGCACATTGTTTGCAACACCAAAGTTTGAAAGCCATCTAAAAGTCTATCAATAAGGGACTGGCCAACAATGTTACATAATGCATCCATACAACAGAATACTATACAGTCTTTAAAAAAGATGCAGGAAGTTCCTTACATACTCTATGAATTAAACCCCAAAACATGTCAAATTTAAAAAGCACAGAGCAGGATGTATCCATAGGATGTGTAGGCTGTTAAGACTGGGGGTGGGGAGAGTGTAAAAATGGCAAAAGTGGAATACATGCACAGACACACATATTTGTTTGATATGTCAAGTTATCTCTAGATTTCACGATATACTGATACCACTGGTTGCATCCAAGAAGAACACTGTGGCTAAAGCACAAGAGTAGCAGAGTGACTTTCACTATATATCCTGTTATATATTTTGAATTCTAATCCATGGACAAATGACCTACTCAAGAAATAAAATTGTTTTAAAAATGATGGCTTCAGAAAGTGTGTAAAAACGTGAGAAAAGGCTTATGCAATAAATAATGTTAACTAAAAAAGGTAGGAAACAAAGCTATATAAATAATACAGTCTCAACCATTTCTTAATGCATTAAATGACTGAAAGGAAATCTACAAAAACAGTAGCAAAATTTGCATCCAGGTAGCCAATTCTGTGTATTTTTTATTTTCTCCTTTACTTTTTCTACAGTTTTCAGATTTCAGAGAAGCATGGAAGCTATTAGGAAAAGAAAAAGAATGACGGGCAATTTCATCTTCACTCTCACCTGAACTAAAAAATAAAAAATGTTTTAAAAATCAAGCCCACAGATTCTTAAAGTCAACTTTCCATTAAAAAAAAGAATCACTGTTTTTTAGTTTCACAGCAAACAGCTCTCGAACTGCTTTCTGTAGGGCTGAGAACACACAAAAAACGAGGTCTCACTCACATCCGTCTGGAGATGTGCAGGTGCTTCTGAGTTGTCATTGATCCTCCGAACACTGTCATAGTGCTCTCCATACCTATACGCGATGTGTAACTCTCTCACGTTGCTTTTATCTGTACCCCGAATCTGTAGACAAGAGGAGGGGAGATGCCAGTGAGGATGTGGACAATGTCAACTTCTGGAGAGAAATGCCTGCCTGCGCTGTCCAGGGAGCCCAGTCGACAGGCTCTATACAGACACTAACTGAGAATATGACTGGGATGTGTCAAAAGCATTTCTGAGTTATCTCCTTCCCACTCTTGTATGTTTCAGTGTGCTTATTTAATATGTAACTACACTGAAATAAATCCATATGAAAACAAATTCCAAACCCAGGAGCAGATTTACAATGAAGTTCACTAAGCTTACGTTTCAGGAGCTTTAGTACCTCTTAGCCCCTGAAATGCGCAGGTCCAGAGAAGACCCAGATTTGCTGAGCTTGAAGCCCAAACAATTTGGGGGCCCTCTTTGAGAAAAAGAAAACTACAAATATAAAATTGCTAGAACCTCTCCCAAGACCTCAAAAAGGAGCCATACAAATGAGGGGCCTGACTCCTACACTACAGTAGCCTCACGGTAAATCCATCCATCTTAAAACAAAAACAGCATTTTCCATCAACCACATATGTGAGAAGCGTTATCAACAACAAACCCAAACCTCTCACATCAACTTCAAAACAAAACATATAGAGCAAAGCAGTATTGCCACATTGCACAACCCTGGAGGCACCATTCGCAAGGTATTCTACGTGAACAGCACACCTGGAGCACAGTACAAAGGGGCTCCCTAGAGTTATGCCCTAAGGTCTGGGCACGCCCTCAAAAACCACCACCTCCACAGAAACTCTAATTCTGACTCCGTCCCTTAGAAAGTCCAGTAACTGCCCCTTTGTTAAAACTCCAAAACATCAGCACCTCCTGTTTTTACTGAACGTCACAGGTAGTAACATACTAACTACCATTAATTTAAACAGCATCCGTGGCTTAAAAACACAGCAAAAACCATGGAACAAACAGGAACCACACAGGTCCAGATGTCAGAAATGGGGAAGTTTCTCCAGTAGAACACCTTGGTCTTAAAGTGCAGGGAGTCTGGTTTGGACACATACAAAACAGAGATAGCATGATTTGTCTCCCAGGAGGAATACCAGGAAAGGAAACAGTTTATTAGACTCTTTGAATGACATAATCCCTAAAACGCTTACATACACAGTAATAATATGATATACATTATGAATAGGAAAAAAAAACCAGGAAGAATAGTCACTGTTAACTGTGATTTTCGTGGGCAGATTACAGAGGATTTTCACTTTAAAAAGTTACACACATCTGTATTGTTCACAGGAGCACACATACTATTTGTAACCAGAAAAAAATTAGGTTTCAGTGTCTCTATGTTGTTGGCATAAGCCTATTCATGCAAGAGCTCTTACACATAACAGTAGCAACCGATGATGCAGTTTCAGTTCTTAAATTTTATAAGAAGCTTCATTGGGGTAGGGAGACATGGGGGAGATCCAATGGAAAAAAATATATTTTAAAAGTATATATTTTTAATGTTTAGCAATTTATGAAAGAGAACACTACAGTAATAAAAAGGAAAAAAATTCTAATTATGCAGAATTATCTTCTACAACTACCCAGGTAATTAAGAAACTTTAAAAAAGTCATCAATGGAGAAAATGGCAAGCTCTGGTTACTGAGTTGGCACTGAGTATTTTCCTTTAAGATTAGGGTCATCGTCTATCATCAAACGATTTGGATAACTTCTGCTACACAATATAAGTTTAATGACTAAAAAATTTAAATAAAGGGATATCCATATTCTTGGCTTGAAGATCACCCTTAGAAAGAGAGAGCCCTACTAAAAACATGATAGCTCTAGCTGGTGTTGGTACATCGGGCAACACTGCCCTAAAGAACACACAGAGATCCTGTTTCACCCCTACTCATTATATCCCTGTAAAGTAAAATTCCTTGCCAACCCATGCAGTATCTAATTAATTTTGTTGTAGCATAATTTTGTTAAAAGGACATTGTGCAAGACACAAAAGGATGTACCCCTTCCATTTATACGACATTCTGGAAAGGCAAAATTATAAGAGACAAATCAGAGAGTGGTTACAAGAGGCTGGGAATAGGAGCAGGGTACTAGTGACTACAAAGCACAGGGAGGTAACTTTTGCAAAAGTGGACTAGTCTGCAGCAGTGGTGATTACAACACCGTGTTTGTCAAAATACACAGATCTGTATACCTTTCAAAAGGGTGACTTTTCCTATATGTAAATTACATCTCTACAAATTTGACTTTTTTTTTAATAAGCAAAGGCTATGACTAAGCAATTTACAACGGAGAATATACAGGTGGCATATGAAGCCATTGTTACCTTTATGATAATAATAATACAGACGCGTAAGTGTGTGTATATATGTAGATTTGTACCTTTCAAGTTATGTATGTTTTTATAGCTAAGTGTGTGTGTGAATGACAGGGATACACAGTATAACAGTAACAGCAATAATCTCTGGGTAGTGTGATGCTGGGTGATTTTATTTATTTTATTTGCCTTTATGGCCTTTTTGAGTTTTGAAGTTTTTCTACAATTAACACATTTTAACTTTTTAATTAGAAAAAAGTTAGATTGGTGTGCCAATCTGTTTCCAAAAAAAAAAATAAATAAGTTAATGAAGTGGGGCAAGGAGGGATTAACAGAAAGGTTAAAAGAGTTGAATAGACATCTACTTCACCCCAGGAAAAAAAGTAAAAATCTAAATGGCTTAATAATGTATTCTGCCACTTCACAGCACAAACTTAACATTTGTTGTACAATCTTATTTGCTGTGCAAAAACCATGGAACCATTATGTATAAGCCGAGCAGAGCACAGGAAGTTTGATATCCGAGGCCATGAGATAAACGTTGTTGTTCAGAATACATATTTTAGCAATGATTATAAATTTGCTCTGTTTCCCTCCACCTAAGCAGCACAAAAACACACAAGGGAATGGGCATACTCCAAAACTACAATTTGTATGCACAATCCTTTAAATTCTCACTTACATATTTTATGGAATTATCTAAAGTATTTCCACATCTGCTGAATATAACATTTTACAAGATTTCTAAATTACACTCCAGACTCCATTTGTACATAGCACAGGGATTAATTCCGAGCTACCACGAGATTCCTATCTTCGGTTAGGTTCACAGTCCAAGTTATTCTGTACAGTTCCATGTCACCAGTCAAGCGCCACTGTCTTAGAATATCCCCAAAGCTAATTTATAAATAAGAGCTTAAGATAAATTCTTGAATAGGTGACCTACCTGCCACAAAGGGGCATTAAGCTGATGAATCACCACATTCAATTGATGATTTCTTGCAAAGGCTACGATTGCATCATTGCCAGCAAAAGTACCAGGCTTTGCCAAACTCGCCACTGTACGGAAATAGGAAAGAAAATTTAAATCTTTACAATGGAAAAAGCCAAATGCAAACATTCTTTGGTATTTAGTTCCAAATAATGAAAAATAAGAATGTATATCTGAAAAGTCCATTAGCTTTGTCACAGTCTAGGAATTTAGCTGGTTGAACAATTCACAGATCGCTACTCGGGACACTAATCATTCATAAAGCAAGGATCCATTTATTTTTACTCCTTCAATAAATATTTACTACAATCCCTCACACTCTTCCTTTCCAACCTGGCCCCAGCAGAATGGGGCTCCCACAAAGAAGGGTGACAAGAAGGGCCATTCTGCTGTCAACAAGGTGGTGACACAAGAATACACCTCGACATTCACAAGCACGTCCACGGAGTGGGCTTCAAGAAGTGTTTCCCACAGACACTCAAACAGATCCAGAAATTTGCCACGAAGGAGGTGGGGACTCCTGACATACGCACTGATACCGGGCTCAACAAAGCTGTCTGGGCCAGAGGAATAAGGAATGTCCCATACCGTATCCATGCGTGGTTGTCCGGAAAATGTAATGAGGATGAAGATTCTCCAAACAAGCTCTATACTTTTGGTTACCTACATACCTGTTACCACTTCCAAAAATCTACAGTCAGTCAGTGTGGATGAGAACTAACCACTGATCATCAAATAACGTCAAATGAAGTCATAAAACCTCAAAAACAAAAACAAAATAAAAAAATAAGTAAACATTTGCTGATTACTTCCTACATGCCTACCTCTATAAAAGACGCTAAATATAACGATAAACACAGTAATCTTAATAGCTTGCATTAATGAATGCTTATTATGTGTCAAGCACTGGTCAAATCACTTCTCACAGATTTTTACTATTAATCTGTAAATAAAAGAAGTATTATTATGCATGCCATTTTACAGATGAGGAAACTGAGGTGTAGAATAGTTAATAACTGTGCCCAAGGTCACAGAGCCAGTACACAGTGGCGCTTTCACCCAGGCAGCCCAACTCCAAGGCCCTGGCTCTTGGCCACTCATCAGTCTGGGGCAAACAAGTAGATAGACACTAATGATGCATAAAAAGCACTTCCAGGAGGGCATGTGTAGTAAAGAATTTGGCCTTGCCCAAATACCTTTATCCCAGGCTCCTGGAAGTTAACTTTGAAACCTTTGGAATTTCCAAAGGTGATAGGAGTCTCTTTGTTTTTCGTGATGAATCACATCTGATATGAGCCACCTGATATTGTGGTGGCCAGGTGGGAGGGTGGGGAGTTCAACCACTTAGACAAGCAGTAAGTCAATAAGCAAAGGAAAAAAAAAAACAAAAAAATACAAAAAAACCTGTGTACACCAAAGTTGGGGTGAGCTTTCCTGGTTGACAATACTCGGTATGTACTGTCACACACAGATGCTGGGAGGATAATATGCCCTGAGGACAAGTGAAGCTCTGTGTTTGTAGCCTTTCCCAACTGCCCTGTGAATCTCTTCCTTTGGCTACTAACGACCTGTATTCTTTCGCTGTAATAAACCATAACTGTTAAGTATGATAGCTTTCAGTGAATTCTGTAAGGATGGTTTTGGGAAATCCCAAACTTGCAGGTGGTGTCAGAAGTGACAGGAGTCTTGCAAGGACTGTGCCTTCAAACCTTGCAGTTTGGCTAACTCCAGGTCGGGAACAAAGGCCAGCGTGGTAGTGGGGAAGGGGAGGTAAGGTGTATCAGATAAGCTTCTCAGCTGAGACAACTGAGCTGATACCCAAAGGACAAGGAGGAGTCAGACGTGGGAGAAATGAATGATGTTCCCAGCAGAGGTGAGAGATTGTGGACTCTAGTATGGTGGGACCTGAGAAGGCTGAGGCTGGGGCTGGGGGATGAGAAAATGTGGGGAAAAAATGGTGAGAGATGAGGGTAGAGAAATAAGAAAATCATAGATTATGAAGGGCTAAAAAGTCTGGACTCTACCGTGAGATCAATGGGGAGCCACTGACAGGTTTTAGAAAGAGGAAAAATACATTTAAATCACCACTCTGGCTGCAACGTGTAAAACAGACTGAAGCGGTCAAGAGATAAGATACCAGTCCCAACAGTATTGAGGAAATACAGTCAAATGACCACAGAGGCCTGATTTTATGAGGCAGTGGCACACAAAAACTATCAAGGTAGAAGTGACAAGAACGGGTAATGAATGGGTATGAGGAGCTAGGGAGAGGAAGTGTTAGGAATATTCAGGTTTTTGATCTGGATATTTTTATGGCTGGGAGAAAAGATGTTGCTCATTCCCTGAAACCACAACCTAAAGAAAAGGAATAATCCTAAAGATACGCCCAGATGCAAAAAGGGTACCAGGTCCTCAACAGTTTAATGAATCACTCATTTATTCATTCAACAAATAGTTTATGAATGGCTACCAGATACCAGGCATTGCCACGTTAGGAAACAAAGACACAGTCCCTGCCCTCAAGATTGCACAGTGTAACAAAGTAGACAGACATTAAAAACAGGTAACTATAACTTAAGTCTTAAATGAGTACCATTTAAGAGTGATAAATGTAGTAAGTCAACCCTTCAAGTAACACACAAGGACAATGTGCAGACTTCCAGGTTTCTTTTCATTTCTGCTCTGGCAGTCAAAGCCACTTCTCATTTCTTTGATGCTCAAATTCTTACATAGCACCAACCATCAGGCATGCGTAATGACACTTCAAGAAGACACCTTTCCACAATCCATCTAAAGTGACCATCACATTGGCAATTCAAGGTTTGGGTTAACTGTCCTGCCACACCCCCAAATCCATCACAAGACCTTCGCTGATGATGTTCAAAGTGGAATTTCATATCACAAACTAGAGAAAAAGTGATCCCAGGAAGAGGCACCATCAGAACTCAGAGATTGGCATGAACCACACACTGCAAGTTTTGCTGCTGTGTGTGTGGTGCCTAATGATGGGTTCTTTCCTAGTGAGGAATGGGAAAGGCTTTGGGGTCGCCAATAGCTTCCCTCCCAAACACCCTCCTCCTGCTGCCCTCTGTCTTGCTAACAGTACAGCCGCCTAGGCGTTACCCAAGCAGAAAATGCAGAATCACCCTTGTCTCCTCTCTCTACCCTACTCACCTCCAATGAGTTCTGTCAATTATACTGCCAAACCGTGGCTTGCTTCGGGCCCTACCCATTATCCTCAGTAGTTGCCTTGATGGAGACCCTCCTCTGCTCTCATCTGGCCAATGTGGAGAGCCCTCTAACTAGTCTCCATTCTCAGTCACTCTCAACATGGCCTCCAGAGTTAGCTCTCTAAAACACAGGAATGCTTCTCTCTTTCCTGGTAAGAGACAAAAAAGACTGAGCCCTGTGATGAAAATGCTACTCGTAAAACGTAAATATATCAGCACTTAGCATAGTAGATAATCAGTATATAGCTGTTGAAATTAAAGTTTAAAAGCTCACATGTCCCAGCTACTTGGGAGGCTGAGGCGGGAGGATTACCTGACCCCAGGAGTTTGAGGTTGCAGTGAGCTATAACGATGCCACTGCATTCCAGCCTGAGCAACAGAGTGAGACCCTATCCTCCCCCTCCAAAAAAAAAAAAGCTCATTTGTATTTTCTTATTAGATTTGTAACTATTAAATTAGAATCAATTAAAAATCCCTAATTGACTTGCCTCAAAAAAACATGTTGTGTTTGGGGTTGTGGTGAAAAATTAACATGATTTTATCAGTTTCTCCCACTATAAAAGTAATATATCATTGAAAAATCAGAAAAATCTACAGAAGATAATTTAAAATACCATAGTCCCACCATCCCCAGATGGCTAATGCTAAGAGCTTATTTTAGTTACCTAATTTAATCTTCACAAAAAAACCCTATGAGATAGATGCTATTATTATCTCCCTTTTATAGAATAAGTTTAAAGAGAGTGAGTGATTTCTGAAAAATAAGTGAAGCTAAGAATTAACAAATATAAAATGTTAGGTATCTTTCCAGACTGTCTGTCTCTGGGTACACCTTTTAAAAAATAGGATCAATCTATATATGTACACACACTACTTTATAGCCTGCTTTTCTCCCCCCACTGAAGAAGAAGTCACGAACAGCTTTCCAGGACAAGTTACATCATCATTTTTATTAAGGGCATATACAGCTAACCCGACTAATTCTCAGCTGCCTAACATGCCACTGATGACAGAGTAGGCAAATAAATATTTGTGGAATAAATGAAAGCCATAACTTATATAACCAAATCCCTGGCAGGGAGGGTGGAGGATGCCGGTGGACTTAATTACCCAATGTATTACTCCTGAAGGATCCAGTGTCCCACGGTGAACCTACCATGCTTCTCGAAAGGAATGTCATCTTCTACAAAGGGTTCAAAATCTTCCCGCTGCTTTATCATGTAGTCCACTGTCTCCTGTCGGTGTTTGAGATGATTTCGTGAGTGTCCCTCCAATTGATCACCAAGAGCTCTGAACAAGCAATTGCTATCAAAACAAAAATGTCGGTCAAGACCTTTAAAAAATGAACTTAGTTCATCTAAAACAATGATGTTCATGCCAGGAAATTCATGGAAATCTTTCATGCACCAAAGAGGTAAAGCCTCAACTCTTAACAGTCCAAGATTCTTCCCGGATCCTGGGAGCAGAGCACTATTAAACCACATTACCTTCTTAAGAGGCAATAAGCAAGGATTCTACTCCCCACTTACTCTCTGAGTCAGCCTCACGAGACTCACGAGAGTCTTTCAATTTCCCTGGGCCTTAGCTGCTTCAGCAACTGGAGTTGGTGACACACTAACCACCTGAGTACAAGGTCTAGCCCTTAAAGGCCATTCCACACTTAATGCCTATGATTCCCAGATCCCCTTAAAATGATGTTATATCTACCGCCTTTTTCCTGAAACAAGCTTCACTACAGCTACCCAGCTAAGTTAATCATTCATTTAAGAGAGAGTACTCAAAAGACAGCAATTTGTCAACCTCCCAGTACAAACAACTGAACTCAACATAGTGTTTGAATCCTAAGAATATGGTGGGGAAAGAAAGCTATGAGAAGGAAAGCACTTGGACAGCAAACTGTTGCACTCTGGAAAGACACTTCCCCTTTGCCTCCTCACCTGCCACCCAGAGAGCAACAGTGCCATTGTTCTTCTTGCCAAATAAAAACTTTAAACACCATGTTTTGTTTTTCTAAAATTAAAATGATGGTAATAAACTACAAGAGTTATCTTCACTTTCAAACCCCTCAAAGGCTTCTAAAATTCCAAACTATATCACAAACACAGAAGCGCAGATACACAGAGACTGAACCAAGATAAACACAATCTGGTATCTTTAAAACTAAGGAAATAAACCATTCTGAAGCCAAACAGTTGCACAGTTTCACACCAAACTGTTTACTCTTCCAAATGAAAAACTATGATACTCTAATTCCAAAATAAAAACTCATTACTTTCAGAAAGATTTCAGATCTAAGTGTGTAAGAGAAAAAGGGTTTTTGTTTTTCAACTCAAAAAAGTTTTCAGTAGAAAGCTATAGAGAGACAGGAATCTCCTTTAATGTATAAAGACTTACACATTTTTTTTTTTTTTTGCAGGGGAAAGGAGAATTTAAACAAGAAAGATTCTATAAATAAGAAACCAAGAAGGTTTGCATCAACCCCAAGACAAGATTCTAGAAGGGAATGGGATATAGAGTTCTATAGGCTAGACTGAGGTGTCTTTTGCTAAAATCTGACAATGAAAGTCTTTTTTTCAACCATGGGGGAAAAGTAAGCCAATGGATAAAACATTTTCAATTTTAAGCTTTTCTCTCAAACTTCTCTTAAACCTTTAGCATCCGCCACCACCAGTCTATTCTTGAATCTAGTTTAAAAGGTGGTACGATCTACCACAAAATTATGTTACTTAGTTATTTTACATTTAACGTACCAAAATTCATGGTATTCTACAGAGTAGCATGTTTGCTGAGAACTTTTAATAACATGGGCAAATGTTCTCCATATAAAGCTGAAAGAGTAGGTATAAAACTGTACACACTGCATAAACTCGGCCATGTTCATCTGTACACCACATAGAAACAGACATAGAAACACATACACACATGCAAAGAAAAAACACAGAAACAATCACTTAAACAGCTCTTACAATGTGCCAGGGACTGTTCTGAACACTTTAGATGTATCAAATGTGTTTAGTCCTCACAACTCTCAAAACAGGTACTATTACCTGCCCAAGCTCATAAAACCAGTAGGTAGTGGGCCCAGGATTCAAGCCCAGGCAACCTGGCTCTAGGCTGCACTCTCACTCAAATGTCAACACCAAAGTATTAGGTGTAGTTACCTCTAGGTAGGAGAAGTAGGAGTAACTGTTAAATTTATTTCTATATATTAATACTTTTCTATATTTACCAAACTTTCTTTGAGTTCACTAAAAACAAGTCAAGACAGACTGAAATCACTTCTTTTTCTGACAGGGTTATAAGATAGTGACACAGGAAACAGGAACATACACTACAGTGACCTGGGGAAGTTCCCTTAGGAAGCCCGGCAAGAGCACTCAGGACACTCAGGAGAACAAAGCACCATTGCCCAAAGGCCCTCCAGGAGATCCAGGCTGTTTCCCGAGTCCACACCCTCACCCATTACAGTACAGCAGGGCTTCTCAACCTCCACACTCTTGACGTTTGGGGATCATTCTTTGTTGTGTCCTGTGCACTATAAGACGTTTAGGAGCATCCTTAGCCTCTGCCCACTAGATGCCAGTAGCATACCACCACCTCCCTCCCCACCAGTTATGACAACCAAAAATGTCTCCAGACATTGCCAAATGTCCCCTGGGGGGCAAAATCATCCCTGCTTGAGAACCACTGTAATATAGGGATATATGTAAGAGCTTGCATGTGAGTTCACAAAAACAACCAATTACATAAGCAGCATGTAAATGTTTTGGGTGCTCAATAATTTAGTATTAGACAACGGGGCAATACAGGTACCAAAAACCTAATGGATTCTCAGGCTGCAGTAACAGAAAATGTGTAGAAAAAAGAGGGGAGGGTTTTGTTCTGTTCTTTGAGGTCAGACCACAGCTAGGGTACTGGGTACAATTCTGATTACTGCATTTTAAAAGAGACATATTCAGATGAGATGATGCAGCTTTAAATTCCATAAATATGAAGAACATGAAAAACTAGTGATGTTTAGCCTAAAGAAGCTAAACAGCTTCTTTTTAAACATGTCCCTCAGGAGGACATGATAGCTGCCTCTAACTAGCATGTGAAATGAAAATTATACTTGTACAATAAAACTAAAACATGGGAACTACAGAAACACAGATTCTGGCAAATAAAAGGAAATTTTATCTTAGCCCCACAGGGATAGGCTTATAGACTCAGGATTATGCAAATTTCTATCATTAGCAATCCTCAGCAATTGTCTAGGTCTGTGCTGTCCAATACAGTAGCTAGTAGCCACATGTGACTATTAAGCAGTTGGAATGTGGTTAATCCAAGGTGAGGGGTGCTGTTAAGTATAAAATACTAGATTCTGAAAAGTTAGTATAAAAAATCTAAAAGATTAATAATGCTTATATTGAATTATATGTTGAAATATTTTAGATATAGAGGCATAAATAAAATATATTAAAATTAGTTTTGCCTGTTTCTTTTTACTTTTTAATGCGGCTACTGGAAAAATTTTTAATTACATATATGGCTCACATTCTATTTCCAGGGACAGCACGGGTCAAGATCACTATTCTGGAAGTGTATTCCCTGACTAGGAACATCAGCATCACCTTGGAACTTATTAGAAATGAAAATTCTGGGGCCCTGCCCCAAGCTTACTAAATCAGACATTCTGGGGCTGGGTCCCAGCAATCTGGTCCTTCCAGGTGTTTTAACTAGCACCCCAGGTAATTATGTTGCATACTAAAGTTTGAGAAACACTAGTCTAGAATCTAGACTCTAAATCAGTTCTCAATTATGGCTGCATATAACAATCATCTGTGGAACTTAAAAAAAAGAAATCAATTACCAGCCCCACTGCCTAAGATTCTGGTGTCACTGATCTAGGGAAAGACTAGACCCTGCACTTTTTCAACAGTTCCTCCCCAGATGATTCTAGTGGGGCAGCAGGGTTGAAACCCGCTGAGGTAGGCACAAAAGACAGAACTGCTGTACAGGTGATGCAGGCACTAACGGATAATCAGACAAGACACTTGCGAATGTCTTTCCACCACTAAGATCCCACAATATTAAAAACAAAATAAAAATTAAAAAAACAGAAATAGTAATCCCTAGGTCAACTACAAAAAAATAACTAAAAATACATGTAGTGAAAGAAATGACAAGGAATTAAAATAACACACTTGAAAACATCATTTAATACAAAAGAAGGCAGTGTTTTTTTAAAAGCCCATTTAGGCCAGGCACCATGGCTCACCCCTGTAACTCCAGAGTTTGGGAGGCCGAGGCGGGAGGATCACTTGAGGCCAGGAGATCAAGACCAACCTGGGCAACATAGCGAGAACTGTCTCTATAAAAAATAAAAATTACTAGCCAGGCATGGTAGCGCACACCTGAAGTCCTAGCAACTCGGGAGGCTGAGGCGGGAAGATCACTTGAGCCCAAGAGTTTGAGGTTACACTGAGCTATGATCATGCCACTGCACTCCAACCTAGGTGACAGACAAGACCTTGTCTCTTAAAAATAATTAATTAATTAAAAAATTAAACTACTTGCTTGTGATAGAAATAATAGCTAAAATTAGTGATTCTTCAGTGTTTTAATTTTAGAACACTACTAATGAGTAATGTAATTTAGGGCTACATTTAGTAAGATACAACCAGACATAGTTCAGAGAGATGCTAATATTGCCCTGACTAATTCACTTACAGATTCTTTTCACACTATAGCCAATTATGGTTTTAAGGACAACATCAAGGTTAAACTATTTCTTTCTCGTGTTGAAAATGAATCCAACTTATGTGGGTCCACCCTCCAGACAGCACACCAAATATGAAGGTGGTCCATGATGTATTACAAAACCCTATAAGTAACTCCCTGACAAATCTATGCTCAGCTGACTTAATTCATGTGCTATACTACAAGATACTCAAGCCCCCACAGGTTCCAGAATACTACAAGCACCATACTGCCTACAATGAACATGCCTATAGCTAGATACTGTATTAGGCTGTTTGTTACTGTAATCAGACCAGAAAGAAAAGAGAAAAGAGTGGAGACTGTCAACTATATTTTAAAATAGCACCATAACTTCATTATATTTCACCCCGAGAGTCCTTAATAAACATGAATAAAAGAATCTGGCCGGGCATGGTGGCTCATGCCTTTAATCCTAGCACTTTGGGAAGCTGAGGTGGGATCACTTGAGGCGAGGTATTCAAGACCAGCCTGAGAAACACAGGGAGACACACAGATGAAAGAATGAAAGGAAAGGAAAGGAAAGGAAAGGGGGAATGGAGAGAAGGGGGAAGGGGAAGGGAAGATTAGCCGGGCAAGGTGGCACACACATGCAGTCCCAGCTCCACAGGAAGCTGAGGCAGGAGGATTTCTTGAGCCCAGGAGTTTGAGGTTGCTGTGAGTATGATGATTCCACTGCACTCTAGCCCGGGCAACAGAGCAAAACCCTGTCTCACAAACACACACAAAAATCTGTTGATACCAATCCATTACAAACACAGGAAACACCATCCAGGACAAAGCCTGTCATCACCATATTCAAAAGGGCCACAACACTAAAGAGGGCTGAACCCCAGTCCATCTCATGGTACCCAGCGAAAAAATTCGAACATAAGGGGGTTAGCTTCATGAAGCGCACATAAGAAATACCATTTTATCTAACACTGTCCAAATAGGGCCTTCGGGAGGGAGAAATGAGCATTCCAGGGGAGTCGATCTCTGCAGCCTCACTGCCCCTTACTTCTACCCTTGCACCCTATACTCCTTTCATCCTCAACAACTTGCAGACCTCCCAAAAATAATGTGTTCCTGTGCCTCTGTGTATACTACTCCTCAGACTGGAATGTTCTCGTGGCATACTCCTATCAGTCCTTCATGACCCAATCAGAGTATGACCTCCTCTGAGAGGCATCTAGCACAGTGTATTTGATGAGCATTTGCTGAAAGAATGAGAAGGCCTTCCAGACCACTTCAGGGAGTGGTAGTCACTTCCTTCTCCATAGTACCACTGTAATCAGTCACTGTTATTAAGAATAGATCAAACTATTTTAATTATTTATATCATCTGTTCTCAAAGTGTAGCCCAGGGAACCGCGGAGGTGGGAAGGTCTCTGAGACCCTTTCAGGGTATCCACGAGCTCAAAACTAAGATGTTATTTACCTTTTTCATTCTCATTCTCACGAGTGTACGGTGGAGTTTTCCAGAGGCTACCTGATGAGGCTATCACTCTGATAGCTAATGTAATAATGTTTGTGTATTCCTGTGCTGAAACAATGTCTGTTTTACTTTCTAATAAATATTATTAACCCATATAAACAAAAGCTCTTTGGGTTCCTCAATAATTGTTAAGAATGCAAAGGGGTTCTAAGACCAAAAACTTTGAGACCCACTGTCATGTTTCTCCCTCACAAGGCTATGAACTCTTTAAGTATCTTAATCATCAATATATTCCCAGCAGCACTTTACTCAAACAATGTGTGCTGAATTAACTAGAGAAGTATGCTCTTGGCGGGGAGGGAGTAGAGGTAGTATCCCCCAAGTTTCCCATAACCTTATGAAAGCCCCCTCAAGATTTGACAATTCCCTGTGTTCTGATTCCAGCTCATAAGCAACTATCTTTTAAGTATTTCAGTTTCCTGGGCACCCTGACATTGGGAAACCACGCCCAGTGTACCAGACAAGCAATCCAATCATTTACAAGGAAGAGCCCCACACCGCACCCCAATTCCGCTATATTCAATAGGTATTTTGGCTTATATAGCAGTGCTTTGTGCTTAGGCTAGCTGGCCTCCCTCTATATTTTTACCTGTCCTTCAGCAAAAACGTACTGAGTGCCTTCTATGTGCCAGGCACTACGTTAGGCTCTAATTACATCTTAAGGAAAAATACCAATGCAGGAGTATGGTGAACTCTTTGTGAAAGGAAAGAAATCCACTTTGCCTGAAGCACTGAAAGAACACAGGAAAGGTGGGAAGAGTAAATCAGGGCCAGTTCACAAACAGGCTTGCTCAAGAAGCTGCAATGTACTGTGAAATCAGGGAAACACCTTCTCTTCCACAGTTAATATCTAAGGTGATTCTGCACGGTCTTCAGCTTCATCTTATGCTGCCCAACCTGAGCACTCAAATACAGGGAGGAAAAAACAAGAGCCAGGCTGTTATTAACATTGTCTCTTCCAGGGTGACACAAGTGGCAACCAGACCCCCTCTTACCTGCCCCTGCAATGGGGATACTAACTGTTCTCATCCCCTCTCCCCTACCCTTTTCCCAACCATACTCCGGGATCTATATCCCCTTTCCTGAAACTGCTTTTCCTTCCCCCCATTCTCTCCCTCCAGCCCCCACTCATTTATCTCGTGTTCTCTCAAAAAGCTGGATCTGGATTCCAGTCTAAGCCCCGTGCAAGCTCAGGTAAGCACTTTTGCTTACAGAGGAGAAACTGAGGCCCATAGAAACAAGAATTAGAGAAGGCGCCTTCAGCTCAGTAAAAAGACTTAATTTCCCAGAAGGGAGCAACATCCAACAACAAGGACTCAAAGGTGGCAAAGCATTCTACCAAGTGGGGCTTACGCCTCCCTATATCTGTCATTATGACTCTCTTCGAATAACTGGCTTCATCTCGTGCCTTCAGGTCTCAGCTTAAATGTCACCTTTCATAGAGACCTTCCTGGCCACCAATCCAGTGGACCGGTTCCCACATTCTCTCTCAGGACCCACTTTCTATTTCGCTGGCGGCGTCCGCCACGATTAGGGCCCTCTGGGGTCACTGTGAGAGTCTCGGGGTGAGGGGCCTCGTCCACCTGGCTCGCCGCTGGAGGCCCTGCGCTCGGAGCAGCCGCTAGCTGGCAGGAGGCGCTCGGGCCGCCCCGATGAATGGATGGACGGGAGCGGGTAACGGTCGCCAGGCCAAGCCCGGCGGGTCCCCCGGCGCCGCCTCCCGCGCTCCCGGCCCGCCTCACCCGTCCCCCGGCACCTCCCGCAGCTTCAGCCCCAGGGCCTGCAGCTGGTTGGCGAAGCTGACGAACTCCTCCTCGCAGCCGCCGCCGCCGCCGGACTCCGGCCGGTTCCGCCGCTCCTTGGCCAGGGCCCGACGCGCCGCCCGCTCGTCCCGCTTGCGCTCGACCTCCGCTTTCCGGCTGCCGCTGCCCGGCCGGCTCTTGGCCGCCTGCTTTCGGGACATGACCCTGGCCCGCGGTCCGCAGCGGCAGAACGGAAAAGCCGCAGGACCGCCGGGCAGCCACCTCAGGTGCCGAAAAGGCGAAGCGGCGCGGGCGACGGAGCCCGGCGACGGCGACGCGGCCACCGCGCCTGCGCCGGGTGAACCCGGTCACGTGACGGCTCTACGGGATTCCCCGCCCCCTCCGTGGGCTTGGCTAGCAGGAGCCATTGAGAGCTCGCCTGGTAGAGCTAGAGGGGCACCCCTCTTGGTTTGTTCTACTCCGCCCTCTAGCGGTAGGTTGTACTCAGCGTGAGGCGCTGGTAGGAATAGACAAGAAGGAAGCAATGGGAAAAGTGAAGCGTAGACAGAGGATGGAAAAGTGGAAGACGAGCAGTGGCAAAAGTTGGGAAAGGAAGGGAACAAAAAAGATTTAAACTCTTGCTGTGGGCCGACGGTTGGGATAGGCACTTTCACATGGCTCATTCTTAATGATCCCCAAGTTACAGGACACTGAATCTGAGAGCTTCAGTCATTTCAAGATCACACAGCTAAGAGGCAGAGCTTCGCCCTGGCTCCAAAGCCCACACACTTGCTTATTTAGTCCTGCCCTTGGCCTCTCCGCCTGCCCTCGTAACTCCAGGCAGAGGTAGCCCTTCTGTCCAAGTCCACTGACTGGCTCCTCTAGAAATCTAGACTCCATCCTAGGGTGACCATCCTGGGTTTACCTGGACTAAGTGTTTTCTTGGGATGCAGGACTTTTAGTTTTAAAACTGGGACAGTCATGGGGAAAACCAGGACTAGTTGGTCACCCTAATCCACACCGCCTGGTCTGGAACCTAACTCCGTCAGTAATCCCCTCTTTTCCCTCATCCTCACTACTCTTTCATAAACCTCTCTCTCCCCGCAATAATACCACCATCTTCTCCTCCTAACCAATCTCTTTCACCGTCCCTGGGAATGTTCCTAATGTTTCTGCCCTTAATAATCTGATTTTCTCATTCCACCTACAAGTCCCCGTTTGGCAACAGCCTCCACTTGGCCAGTTTCAAATAGCATCTCTATTTATCATCAGTATGTAAATAACTCTCATTTCCCGTGCAAAGTGCCAGGACCCAGAGAAATGATGATGCCTTCAGGGAGTCCAGAGTCCAATGGGGGATGTAGGCAAGGACAGAGCAGTCACGATACTGCATAACAAATGCTGTCAAGAAGGAGGTACAGGGTGTCACGGGGAAAAATGAAAAATGGAGTAAAAAATGTAAAATGGCTTCCCCAAAGTGCTGAGTACTAAACTGAAGCTTAAAGGATGAGTAGAATCTGGCCAGACTAGAAAAAGTTCAGAGCAGAGGAGATTGTGTCTCCAACACCAGAGCAGCTTTTTGAGGAACAGAAGGAAGTTCAATCTGACTGAGCCATGCGGCAGGATTGGAAGGAAGAGCCACATCTGGCAGGATCTTGTAGGTCATATGAAGAGGTTTAGCTCAAGTCCTTAGAGCCACGGGAGCCATTGAAGGGTTTTAATCAGGAGACCAACATATCATGCTTATGTGTAGAAATATGACTGTGTCCATACTAGGGAGAATGGGTTGAAAGGGGAATGCCCGATGGAGGCTCTTATAGGTGTCCAAGGACAGGTGATGGTGATGGCTTGGCCTGAGGTGGAGGAAAAAGGAGGCAGATTGGAAAGAGAGATATCACATGCCCGTAAAAGTTCACGAAAGAAACTGCACTGCAGCGTGGAATGTTTCACATGCTTTGCAGTTTCTCCTTTACAAATTATTCCCTCGTTCTCAGGAAGAGACAGTGTGAATTGTGACTGGCCTCACCCTTTTTTGCCCAGACATTCCAAGGTCTGCCCTGATCCCTCTGCTTGTATTTTGTAAAGTTGGGAGGCAGTGTTGGGAGTAGAAAACTCCCTGGATGGGATGGCAGAGACCTAGGTTCTGGTGCAGGTCTGTCAGTAACTGACTCTATGATCTTGGGTTAGTTGCTTACCTCCCCAGCTTCCTTTTCCTCATCTGTAGAATGGGACTAATGACAGGTGAACGCCAAATATAATGATAATATTGACCGACTTTCATGGTGTTTACTATGTGCCAGGCGCAATTCTAATTTCTTTACAAATACTCTCTTATTTAATTATTATCACAGCCCAATGAAATATGTACTATTTTTATCCTGACTTCATGGATGAGAAAACTTAGACACAGAGAGGTTAAGTAACTTGCCCAAAGTCACATAGCTAGTAAATAGCAGAGCCAGGATTTGTAGCCAAGATAACTGGCTCCAGAGTGTGTGCCCTTAACCACTATATTATACTACACATGAAATTTTTCATAAACCACAAAGCACTCTACATAA
Source organism: Indri indri (assembly GCA_004363605.1). Taxonomy (NCBI): domain Eukaryota; kingdom Metazoa; phylum Chordata; class Mammalia; order Primates; family Indriidae; genus Indri; species Indri indri. Next base: position 37,131 of record RJWJ010011965.1, read on the forward strand.
TACATGAATTTATTCCATTAATAAATCTCTTACATTTCCCATATTTGTTGCTGACATGGTCTTTATACCATCTCTGCTGTCTCACATCACTATTGTCTGATTGTCTGTTTAACTTTTTTGGCATTAAAGTGAATCACAAGTATTTAAAGCCCAATAGGCCTAGATTTCCACCCCAGTTTCACCTTCGGCAAGTTAACTTCTGAACCTCAGTTTTCAATTCTGTAAAATGACAATAACATAAGAATGGGAAGCAGAGTTGTAAAGATTGAATGAAAATGTAAAGTCCCAGGCATGCAGTAAGTACCCACTTAATGAAGTTGTTTGAATCATTCCTCATTGGAAATGTCACAGGCTCAGGAGCAAACACTGACATTGCAAACTTCAGAAACCAGGGAAGAAGAGTTTTTCACCACAAAACATGTGGAAATGCAGACCGCTGACATATTAACAGAAATGCAAACACTTGCCCCTCTTGTAAAAATCTTTTCTTGCATAAGCCCTTAGACTTTCAGCCCAAGCATAGAATTTTGAATGAACTAGTTTCTCTTCTCTCAGCAGAGGCCAGCGTTAGACAGTGTCTCTCTTTAAGTGCAAATCAATACTGCTTATAAATTATATCTAAAGGCCAAAGGGAAAGAGAGCTTGTAAATAAAATGAATGCTCTGCCAGCTTCGTTAGTTTGATAAAAAGAATCATCAAACCTCACTGGGTAGTATTTAGTACAATTTAGTAAAAAGTGTTACTAACAGAATTTTAGCAAAGAAATGCAGCTTTAGGACTTTCAAGAACATACCATCAAGGGCATGGAGAAATGAGAACTCTCACACACCGCTGCTGGGAGCTAGATTAGTCTAGCTACTTTGGAGGGCAGTTTGGATGGTATCTGGTAACATGTTAAATGCCCAGTGTCTACATCTCACTATCGGTCCATCCTAAACATAGAAATTCTACATCCCATTATCTATCCTAAAGCAAATAACATGCACAGACACTAAGAGGTATGTCCAGAGATGTTTAAGGCATAATGGTATGTAAAAGCAAGTAACTAGAAACAAGCTAAATATCCGTTAACAGGAAAATGGCTTCTTAAATTACGAGACAGCCATTTATTCAATACCATGCAACAGCTTAAAAGAAGGAGGTGGCAGGACAATGAGGTAGGTCTGGATGAACTCACGTGGATAGCTCTCCTAATCATGTGATTGAATGAAAAAGCATGCAGCAGAATGGTCCATTCTGTGTAGGCATTACGTAAAACATGACAACAACAATAAAATCAAACAAAATGGAAGAACTGTACTTTTTTTTTTTTTAAGAAGCGTACTTAAATATGTAGAAAATGGTCTGGAAAAACACATACCAAAGCGATAAGAGCAAGGAGAGAGTGAAAGTGACTTTATCCTTATCTCATACATATTTTCTAAACGAGGGCAAAGTGTTCATGTATTTATGTGTACAATTAAAATTAATACAATTTTTACTAGACTAACAAAACCTATTCTTCCTTCAAATTGAAGCCCTGTAGAGTTCTTTTGGGGATCTGCCTTTTCAGCTAACATGAATTTGTAATAAGCATTTTGCTTTCCTCTATAAATAGGTATTTCCGAAGTCTTTAAGAGTCTTAGGACCCTTTTTAGGCCCCTTCCTTTTGCTCTTCCTTTGCTGCGACAGTGCAAAAAGATAAAGTCCGGTCATCATGTGTGGCGCATGTGTCACGCTCTGTAAACCTGTATCTTGCTCTTGCCCTGTAATCCTATCTTTCTCACCTCAATAAACCTCGTTTTCATGCTTGCCTTACTTTGGCATTTCTGGTCATTCTTTGTCCATGAGCGCACCAATAACCAACATTTCAGACTGAAACCTGACAACGTGACTCTTTAACATAACACTTTCATCTAAGCTCCATTTAACAACAGTGAAATTTAATCTGCAGTCCTGAAATTTATGTAAATATTAAATAAACTGCTGTTTGTCATACATCTAGATACATGATATACTCAGAGAATAAATTTTGCTTAGATATTATTTTCAAAGACAATCAAAAAGTCTTTGAAAATTATTTTCAAAGTCAATCAAAAAATGACAAGCCCCTCATTTTTACAAGATTCTGTCAAGTGTAAAAGTTATATAAAGACAGGTTTCCAACTCAAAAGGCAATATTGTACTTCAATGAAATATAAATACATACATCAACAGATATGATGGAAAAGATAAAAAGGAAAACCCTAAAAAAAATTCCATGAAGTATCAAAGTGGCTTTGACCTCTTTTCACTTCTTATATTTTCTTATTTTTGTGCACAATTTGTGTTATATTTTTACTTAACTGTTTGAATTTTGGGAAATTAGGCACACAAAGGCATACTTCAGTTGCAAGTAGGATAGAAATCTTTTATTTGTTTCATGACAATTTATACCCTATATGATAAAAAATCTAATAAATTAAGTAAAAAAAAAAGAGTTCTTGGCATCTTGCTCTCTTGCCTCTCCCCACACATCACCCTCTGATCAATCTCCATTTTATTATTAATTTGCTCTTCTCGTGGGGACAGGGCGTCCTAAACAAAATTAAATGTCAAGTCATCCATATCCAAACTGTCCCTGATTTATTACTAGAATTTGAATTGATAATATTTCACTCTATCTGATGGGCACAGGGAACATACGTAGATATCAAATAATCGGTTAGGACAAAGAGCATCCCCTCACCCCACCACCCAGACCCACTCCGCGAGTGGACTTGGCAGAGGATGGGCGTTCCGTGCGGGTGGTTGGATGGCGGAGCCTCTGGGAAGGATGAATTCAGGGTGGGGAGTCTCTGGTCCCATTTCATCATTTGTTCCTCGTGTTGTGAAAATGCAACACAGATTGACTGTCTTCCATGACAGTCTCCTAGTGGGCCCCAGGGAAGAATGCTATTCAACAAAAGTCTCTCTCTCTCTCTCTCTCTCTCTCTCGGTTATCACGTGTTTCTGCTTCCGTGGTGGTGGTGATTTGGGGCACGTGTGTTCACACGGGCACGTCCACACACACGTGGAGTTTTGTGACTCCATCATCCCTTCCCGTTTGTGGTTCCTGCTCTCGGCGGTGGTTGCTCATCCCCTGTATGCCTCTGTCTGTCCCACTTTCCCTCTCTGAGTGTGTCCTCTTTCTTTGGAGTTCCAGTGCCCCTTTTGTCTCCTGTGTTTAGCATAGGGTGGACCAAAAAAAAAAAAACACAGTTCTGAGCGGTCAGATGGAACTGAGTCCAATTCCCATTTCCTCTGCTTATAAGCTGTGTGGCCAGCAGTATTTTCCATAATCTTTCCAAGCTCCAGTTTCCTTATCTGGAAAATGCGAATGGTTGTGGCATCTTCTCCAGGTTGTTCCAACCCTAACAAAATAACAAAATACCTGGCCGCATAAGTGCTAGTTTCCTTCCACCTCTTTCTGTTAACTCCTCTTTTTGTCCTTCCTCACCACTGCCTGTTCTCTCTACTGTCCCTTAAATGGCTATAAAACCAAAATATATTGCATATATTCAATCATTTATATATGTAAAATGAAGCGTTTAATATCTTCCATCGTAACTTTTTCTAGCAACTACACGATTGCTACAAACCTACAGAAATAGAACATTTTGTATTGCTCTCAAGGGGGAATAAAAGACCCCCGTCTTTGTGTGTACGCGACCCTCACTTGATTTTTCTACTCCATCAGTGGCCCCTGTTGGGGAAAGATGGTCGCGGGGTGGGGGTGGGGAGCTTCCATCCCTCAAGTTCCTTCAACGAGCTTGCTAACTCTTAGCTGCAGATCCGTCTTTACAGCTCCGGAGCAATTTCCCTGTTTGGTGTCTCCGTGCCAAAGATCCTAATTGCACACAGTGTTTGTGCTAATCGTCATCCTTCATAAACTAATTACCTGCGACTGCAGCGTGGGGGCCAATGCCAGGACCCAGCCCTGCGGCACGAACGGACTAACCAGGTAGGGGAAGGGAAGTGGACGCCTGTTCCTTGGGGCACACAAGGGGGCGGCAGAAAGACAGACTTTGTGATTTGGAGACGAACCGCTGTCAACCTGACTTGCCAGCAAGTCAAAAGGAATCGGAGGCTTATCGAGCAGAAAAGGACATTAGATATGAACTGAGTCCAACTCTGCCGTTTTCCAGATGGGGAGATCGAGGTCCCAAGAAGGGAAGCTGGGTCTGTGGGTCACATTAGCTGGTTAGTAGCAGAGCGGGAACTTGAGTACACACACCCCACCGTCCCCAGGGTGCACTCAACAACTTTCTCTCTTTTCTCTCTAATAATGAACATAGAGATTTTTCTGATATACAAAATATAACATGTTTATAAGAGAAAATTTAGAAAGACATTGAAGAAAACAAAATCTCCCATACTTCCACTCTCAGTGACAATGATTGTTCCCATTTTGGTGTATTAGGGTGAACCAATGAAATTGCTGATATTTGACCATTTTTAACCTACAAAAATAACAATTTCATATGGTTTAACCTAATATCTCCTCCCACTTTTCTCCACAACCAACATAAAGCCATTTTTAAACACAAAACTGCTATGGTACCATATGTGCATATATGTGTGTGTATATCTTTAAAGCATGCCTTTTTAAAGGCAATATTAGCAATTTCAAATATGTATAGAGAACAATACCATGCACACTAGCATGCCTACCACCCCTCCCTTGAGAAATAAAATGTCACATATATAATTGAAGCCCCCTATACATCCCTCCCAGGAGGAAACCCCTCCCTATCACCTTGAGGTAACCACTCTCATAAACCTCGTGTTTATCATAGATGGGTTTGTATTATGAAACAATATGCAGTATTGTTTAGCATCTTTAACTTTATACGAATGAGACCAAGGTGGATGTATCTTTTGTGACTTTTCGTGTTTACTAAACATTATGGATGTTTTTGAAATTTATCCATGTTGATACATGTAGATTTTGTTCACTCATTTTCTGGTTTTTTGCTGTTAAATATTCAGATTTGCTATCTGCCTCTCTCCACTCGACAGGTCTCCTCCATGGTGGGGACTCTGTCTTAGTTATCTATGCCACCCGAGTCCCCATAAACGGGTGCAAGAAGTGAAAAACTGAAAACTTGTGCCCGAAAAGCCCAGACTTGTCTGCGGGACTCAAGGCAGGCAGCACCGGCAATTAGAAGGCGCTGGTGTCTGGGAAAGGCAGACGTCAAAGCTGAGCATGTCATTAGGATGCCACTCTCTCTCGACAGACTTCGAGTGCTGGGGCGTCCGGTCCAGAACTGCAGGGGAGGGCAGGAGCATTATGAAAGCTTCCAGAGGGCCCAGAGCCCGTTCCTGAAACATGAGTGGGTCCCTTTCACCATGGCAACCAAAAGCCCACATTTGCAGATAAAGGCATTTATATCTTCTCAGGATTCTTTGGTTATATCTATAAAGCCAAGTTTTTTGGACCATTAAAATGTACAATTGGTAGGAAATGGCATTGCTGGAGCCTTGAAACACAGACCACAAAAATAGTAATAACGACTCCTTTCGTAGTCAAAATCCACCTACCCCTGATGAGTTTACAGCTATAGGAATAATAATAAACCACAGCAGCAGTGTGGCATCGTGGCAAGAATTTAGGGGCTCTGGAATCAGATGGAGCTGAGTGGAAATCCTGTTGCTTCCACTTCCTAAATGTGTGACCCTTGGCAAATTATTACACCTTGTTCAGTTTCTATCTCTTCATCTGCGAAGTAGAGTTACTGAGATAGGAACACTCACGCACTGCTGGTGGGACTGCAAACTAGTACAACCTCTGTGGAAAGCAATATGGAGATACCTCAAAGAGATACAAGCAGGTCTACCATTTGATCCAGCAATCCCATTACTGGGCATCTACCCAAAAGAACAAAAGACATTCTATAGTAAAGACACCTGCACCGGAATGTTTACAGCAGCACAATTCACAATTGCAAAAATGTGGAAACAACCCAAGTGCCCATCAACACATGAGTGGATTAATAAAAT